>JAZGTK010018330.1:1028-11889 GCA_036877625.1 Ambastaia sidthimunki | reverse complement strand
TCTCTCTCTCTCTCTCTCTCTCTCTCCTCTCTCCTCTCTCTCTTTCTCTCTCTCTCTCTCTCTCTCTCCACAGCTGTCTAACATTCTTTAACAGTCACGTCTTTCGTAAATGTTGCTTTGCAGCTGTCCTTCATTCTTTAAATGGGCTGATTTGCTCATTTGAGTCTAAAGGTTGAGCATTTACTCACAAGATTACTACAGTCATGATGGGAATAAAGCACTGTGACATTTGTAAGCGAGATCTCTTTCAGTGATTTATTAGTCCACTTGGAGCGTTTGTCTGAATGTGTGTGTCTCTGCTTGCCCCAAGATAGAAGAGTCAGATAACTCTGTAATGTTTGATCAATTTATCTGTTCACTCTACTGTAAGATAAATTATTTGTGCATGCTAAAGAAACATCCACATGTCATTTCAGAGCTGGATATTTTAATGGACTATATTCACAGTATGAGTACAGTATGGAGATTGTTCTGGCTAATTCAGAACAAATGGAGAGTTGAGAGAAATTTTGTGGGCCTCATAGACATTACACATTTGTGGTCGCCTTAGTGTTTCCCCATGTGTTGAGCAGAGAGATGATTTATTGCACATGTGTTAGTGTGTTTGTGTGTAAAACAAAGCCATCAAATAACAGATCATCTGTTTGTCACAAAAAGTTTACAGTGAACGATACATGTGCCTTGTGTGACATGGTCATTTTGTCCACTGTGCTTGTCTGCTGTCTAAAATGTCTCTTGTATCTGTCTCATCTCTCTGTGCTCATATAGTATATACATGTCTGTACCTGAATCACCTGTTTTGTGTTCCTTCCCTCTTATTTTCTTTGTGGTTTCCACATTCTCTCCATCACAGCTCTCAGAATCCACAACCACACTGTCCTGACTACCCATAATTCCTCCTCTGTGTATACCAATGACTCCGCCTACACTAACATTTCTGCCACAGTAGGTGAGGCTCTCCCACATGTTCACTCACTGCCTGGTATTGCTGAACATTTTGTAATGTTTGTATATCAAAAGGACGTCATTAGCAAAACAAATAAACTAAAACCTTCTATCTGTTACAGTTTACATTAGAATAAGTGACGCATGTAATGTTCAAATACATTTCATTTGAAGTTTCTTACAGAAATCAAGCAGCATAGATGTGATTGTATTGGACAGTTGTGCTTGAGAACTGTGATTATACACGGTCTTGTGTTTACATCCAAATCACAACCATGTGTGAAATTGTAAAAAGAATATATCTATATTGAATATATCTACAACTGACTGTAGTACAATGTATTTTTGTAAACTACTGTAAAATTGCCTTTACCAAAATCCTAGTTTAGAGGCTGAATTAAAGATGCTCTATTCCGAACTGCCATGCCGCCATGAATATGAATCTCACTGCATAGATGGATGTTCAGTTTTACTTCAATATTTCTCTGCCCACATATTACATTCTCTTAAGCCCTTAAACTCTTTTCACTGGCCTTCAGTCTGTCTTCTGTTTGCCTTGTGTCCGTGTCTTCACTGGTCTTCATCTCTCAAGACATCCATTCATGAGGTGGGATGACGCTACGGCTTTCACTGTGATCCACAGGTCCTGTGTTTGAAATCTAATAAGGGAGGATTTATTACTGTCGTAGCGAAGAAACAACATGCCATTGACAAAACTCAGAGCATCTTGACTCATCAGTAGTAGATTTATACAGATGGGAGCCTTTACTTCCCCTGTTTGTCAGTTTGTTGATTTAGACGAACGCTGAGAAACACGTTTTTACCATATGGGTAAAAGATTAGGATTTCCCCTATTAAAATTTCCCCTGTAAGTCTCTGGGCAATATCACATGAATGAGTTACATTGTTGAAATATAAAATAAATCTTTCAGTTAGACTATTACTTTATTAGACTATTACTGATTATTCACCCATACCTAAATTTAGCAGAAGCTTTTATCCAAAGCGACTTACAAGGTGAGGAAAACACAGAAGTGATCAATCTTAAGAAAGCAATAACATCTGCCGTACACAGTCACAATTGTGTTTTTAATGTGTTTTAAATTAGGTTTTAATTTAAAACACGTCTTTTAGAAGACAGTAAAGCGATTGTTAAAGATTGACAGTAATAGTCGATTTGCATAATTATGCAATGCAGTGCTTTATAAAATGAAATGATGAGTGTGTTAATGTTGTGGTCACTCTCTCATCTGGTTGTGTAGATATTGTGGAGGGAATGGTGAATAAGGGCATCTATCTGAACGGCGATAGGGGAGCCACTTTTCTTCACTTTGGCAACTATAAGGACTCGTGCATTAGTGATCCTACACTGTGTGGACCTGAGGGTGAGTTTGAATTGACTATTCCAATCACGTATTGCCACTCAAAATAGAGTTTTTTTAAAATAAAGAATCTTTTATCTCATCTCAGTACACCTCGTTCAGATTTCGAGAAGCTTGACAGGAAGTAAAAGCTTACGAGCAGCTTTTGCAAAAATAATATCAGTGTGAATTATAAACAGAAAGCACTCTGCTTTCACTTTGTTTTAACGCTGGCATAATGACAGATGTTTTTAGCAGTTACACTGTAGTAACGCCTAATATCTTATTATTCACTATAATTCACTATAATAATTATTATAAAAATTATTATTAATTTAAGAGTTATAAGAGTTTATTTTTTAAGAGTTATAAGCAAAATACACAATTTACTCTAATTAATTACTTTCATGGCAGATTGAGCACTAATGTTTAGAAAGATAAGAAAGATTAATTGAATAAAAAAATATTTTAATGGTTTTATAGCAATGCAAGAGTTGCTATATTCATTCACTACTGTATACTGTATATCAGCTTACTGTACATCAGAGCTTTTGTGTGTGTAAGCTGATATCATCTGTTATTCATCAGGTATTATATTAGTGCACATTCTTTTCATCATAAAAAAAAATGCTTTATTCATATTTATTTTCCAGGGCTTGACCAGACTCAAGCTTGGCATATTGTTTGTGATGTGGCCTGGATCTAATAACAAACATTATAGTTTAAAGTTAGATATCAGTGTGTATTGGAAAAAGCCGGAGGATTATGAAATGTTTAAATGTTATTATCGATCACTCTTTGTTATGTTGTCATGGATGAGGTTTTTATCCTTTTTATCTCTAATTGCCATTTTATATCAGATTCAGTCATATACACACTCAGTCATTTATTGTTTCTTTGTACAGTAAGATGATCAATGATAATAATTAAAATGTACTGAAGTCCTATTATATAATGTTTTATGGTAGATGAAAGGACACAATTATTAGACTCAATTATCAATAAATTCATAAAAAGATTTTATTATATTATTATATACTGTGTTCTAGAAATATTATTATTATTATTTATACATAGTTTATTTTTATATATGTCTTCAATGGTTGTTTTACAGTTTCTTTTTCAAATAACTGGACTGTTTGTTCTTAACAGGGATCACATTCTCCTTCTTTTGGAAAAACCATGAGGTAGAGTCTCGCTTTGCAATCGCATCCGGAGGTAAAGTTGTGTCGAGCGGTTTCTCCGTCTACTCGAACCCTCATGGCGGATATGTGGAGTTTTACACAAGAGGAGACTCTAAGACATGGAAAGCACATATCCAACTTCCAGGTAATTGTTTGTGTGTGTGTTTGTAAAGCTAGCTCAGGATGTGGAAAGTATAGCATTTAAATGGTTTCTGGGGATGTCTTGCCTTTTTCCCAAAGCCAAAAAAGATTTCCCATGCTCTCCAAATTTCGCACACATGGACTCGTTTCGAAATACATTCTGGTTTGGAATTACATTTGCGTTCTGACCATAAATATTTTGAATATGTAATTATCTGCATAATGATACTGATTACATCCAGATGTCTGAAAGTGCTTGGGTCAATAGACTTCAGTGTAAACTCTGCCATTGGCCAGTGATGAGTTTAAATTTGTATCTCACTTTGAATAGAAATAAAAATGTGATTGACAAGTAGCTAAAGTAAAATCTTTCAGCTTTCCAAGAAATTAATCATCTCTTTTTCATCGAAGATATTTCTTCACAACCATTTCTGGGAATTATGTCATTCCCGGAATATATTTACATCTCCAGTCCGTCATCCTTGTTTGCGTAACCATCAGAATCGGCTCTTTTTGGATGGAGATGGTTGCTTAGTATAATAATTGTATCAGGAGATACAGAGTGTGTGTTTTTTATGCAGATGCAATGCACTATGTCATATAATGTAATGAAAACAACAGCAGGCTTGTAAAGTCCTCAGCTGTAAAGTTGTCAAAACAAATCAAAACACTGCATAACATTCTCAACATTTCTTCATACAGTCTCTTACATTTATGTATTTGGCAGATAGCTATCCTAAGTGACTTACAGTACAATCAGGTTATAGGTTTTTAATTAGTTAATTGTTCTTTCTTAGGACTCGAACCCATGACCTTGGCATTGCTAGAGCCACTCTCTACCAGTTAAGATACAGGAAATCTCTTGGCTGCATTATAACCTGAATAAATCCTTTCCACATGCTGTTTACAGATCTCCATTTCTTTTCATTTTAAACTCATGTTTTACGGACCCACGAGAAAACCTGGAAATAATATTTCTGTTATTTCCTCATCCAAACAGTTAAAACATGAAAATAAGTGTTAGGTTTGTTTGAAATGTCATTTGCTCTCACCGTACGTCTTTCATTTAGGGCCCTACTGGACACACATACTCTTCACATGGACCCAAACGGATGGGTTGAAAGTTTACATCAATGGGACATTCAGCGTAGCAGACCGCACAGGAAATATTTCCTATAACTACGGTGACCCTTATGCCGACCTGGTCATTGGCACAGGAAATACAGAGAGTTACAGCCACTATGCCACAGGTGCTTTTGACGAGTTTGTGATTTGGGAGAGGGCACTGTCTCCTCAGGATGTCTGGCTTTACTACAAAGCAGCCATTGGTAAGCAATTATGAAGTTAATTGTAACACAACCTTTGCTTGTCATAACCATGTGCTTCCCCCAGTTGTCAGCAAGATTGGCTGTGTTTGGTCTTTGGTATCTGTCCCAGATTTTAACAGATGGTAGATGCTAAATGCTTTTCAGCTTATTTATTCATTTGAAAAACAGTGGACCTAAAAAGGCACTTAAAAATGTTGCTATTGCATTATATAACAAAATATTAAATCAGGTATAGTTACTAATGTAGACACCTTCAATTAAGTTTAACAACTTATGTCCAAATTCCCTTTGTCTTAACTTTGTTCAGTTAATCTGTTGTTTTATAATTTAAGACCTATCATATGTCTTTTCGTGAAATGTTTTGTCTGAGAAGTGGGTCATTTGGGACTTTATATAACTGCCATTTGTTTTGCTATTTTGTTATTTAATGCAATGACGTTTTCAGGTTGGGCTTACAGTAAGTGTCTCAATTTTTGGAGCCACTGTAGGTCTTTCCGGTAAAATACATTAGGTTTTGGGTAGGATTTTCTGAAATGCCATTGATGGCTAAATGTTGGTTTTTGGAACATGCTGTTTGACTGTAGGGATATAAAACATCTGTGATGCTGAAAATTTGATGTTCTGCTATTATCACTAGAGTTATTACTGTCCCTGAGGGTTATTACAGAGAGGAAGAAACATTTCAAGACAATTTCCTAAGGAGACGCTGCTCACATTCCAGCAGTTCTCAAGCACATTGAAAGTGCTATTGAAATACCACATCATAATATCAGAGTTCGTACTGGAGTGTGTGTGTCCTTAAAGACAATTTTGTTGACCTTGGTTGATACTGCACATATCTGTCTCTTATATGATGGTGGTAGTGGTCCAGTTTAATTTCAGTGGTATTCCCCTGGCTGTTGTGTGTTACAATTTGTGTTACAATATTTTAAGACTTCTGAAAGCTTTGCATGGGAAACAGGCCGAAAATAAAACGAACACCTAGTTCACGTTAGCAGCTAGAAATTAAAAATTATATGTTATGTTTGATTATGATAGATAGAAAGATGAGAGAATGAGAGAATAATGACATACATTTCAGTTATAAGTTATTGTATGATGTCAGAAGGCTGTCATTGTATGGAAAAAGCTGTGTAAAAATGTTCCAAAATTTTAAACCTTTGTTTTTCATGGGAAAAATATAATAAATAAAAATAAATAGCTGGTTTGGAATAGCACAGGGGTGTGTAAACAATGAAAGACTTTTAATTTTTGGTTGAACTAGCCCTTTAATTTTCTTGCAAGCAAGATGTCTTGATGTCATGGCAATAAGACCGATACAAATTTAAGCTCCAGTGAGGCTGCTAATGGTTTGCATAAGCCTCGCTGAGTCTGCAGTGGGCAGCCCACAGCAGATGAGAGAATACATGTGCCTGCCATGTTGCTCCTGATAGAGTCTTCATCAGTAACAGAGACCAGACACCACAAAAGATTGGAGGCATGCCTTTCAAATGACCTTATGAAAGAGCTTCCAAAACTAGTACAGTAAAATAAAACTTGAGGAGGATTACTGAGTGGATCATTTAGAAGGTGGAGTCCTTTATGTACTATGAATCTCGCACATAGAAAAGTCAGAAATAATGTTGTAGGATTTATTGTGTGACATTTTCACTTAGCTTGTTTTGTTTTGATCCAACTGCATATTGGTCTGAATTTAGATCCATTAAAACTGTTCCATATCAGAAAAAGTTTGGATCAATAGCTTTGTTAAATAAGGATAAATATTAAAGGGTTACTTTTGGCACTGCAGGTGGACACCACATTGGCAACTGTGAAACATATCCCTTAACAGTACTGATGGATTGTTAGCCACTTTTAAGAAAAAGGCCATTTGTTAATGATCAAAAAAAACAACATGCTGTTGTTGAAGAAGAGAAAGTCTACTGTTGTTTTGCACGAATCCAGATGTAATAAACTCTAATGACGGACATAGTACAGAACCATTAGAGAGCTGCTTTGCCAGGGGGCCTATTAACCAACCTCACTGCAACTGACATCTGTGTGCAGACAAAGGTATCTCATGCGTCTTTCCAGCAGGTGTGAGGTATTTGTTCCATGAGAGAAAGTAGAAGAGAGAGAGATTGTTTAGAGCTCATCAATGATGCTTCAAATGGTCAGAGTGTTTAAAATGTATTATTACCCAGCTCTCTAAAATTCTTGATTCTGATTGGATGGGTTTTCTCTGATTAAATGTTTTTGTAAACTGACACAATGCATAAACTGTAACTCTTGTGTGCTACATTCATGTTTTTCATATTTCTGTTTGATTTCCTTCTTACGTAATAAAATTGCATGTGCATTTTGTGTAAAAGACAGAAGGGTGAGCAGTCATCCAGAAAAGTACTCCAGAATAAACCCTTTCTGGATAATACAGATTCTAATCATACTGTCAGTGTTTACTTTGCAAGAATAAACAGCTCACTGTACATTATCCCTTGCTTAAAATGTTCTATTTTTATTTTGTTATAATTATTATTTGGGATATTTCATTGTTTTTATAGTCTAATCCTATAATTGCTAGCATACTTGATCCTGAATCCATTTTTTCAATTGACACAGTTATTCCTATTTTAACTTTTCATTTGGCTGTGTTTCATTTGTTTGTTGTTGTCACTACAGGTGAGAAAGTGATGTCCACCGCCCCAACCGAAGCCTCCATCAATGTCAGTGCTGGGACAGATGCCACGGTAAATTCTCCTGGTCTGAGGTCACTCATACTGCACGTTCTGAAACAGTTTCAAAGATAAAATACAACTGCTTGATGCATTACACTGAATTCCAGGGTTATCTAAGAGATTACACAGGGCACTTAGCACTTAGCAGGATATGTTTGCAAAACATGAACAGAAAAGGCGAGAATTTCAGAGATATTTTGTTTGACCAATGTACGTAAACACATCACAGAGAGGAGTATGAGCTAACCTGTTTTTCTCTCTTTATCCCTAAATGTAAGAAAGAAAGTGCTTGCGGTGAATTGGCCGGTATCTCATTACGAAACCTGTTTGTTTTTGTGAATCTGATTAATTGCGTTCATTGAAACAACCACAAACACGAGATGGAATTTCTCAGTCATCAGGGTTAATCAAATCCTGCCCAGCCTGGCTGGATAAACTAGAACATCTAATATTAGAGTTTAAGATTTGTGAGTGTTGTGATTTGAAACGTATATTAAAGGAAATATATTAAAGAAAATAGTTGTTCATAGCTCAGAAGACAAAATGGAAATTTTAGGGTAGGCCATTTCTTTCCAAAAACATATTTTGTTTATGCTGGTTGAAAGTCTCCTCACATCATGATAAATGGTTTAAATATTTTTAACTAGGGTGCATGACCATAAAATGTTCGTCCAATCACTGCATTTAGTCGTTCTTGCCTGTGAAACAATGTATGCTTTCATGTGTATTGGTGGAGGCGTGGCTTTGGAGAGCGCTCTGAAGAGACGGTGAAATCTTATGCTTTCAAAGCTAGTTGCCTGTCTACCTTTAAGTATCTGTTTTGTGCTTTGAGAAACACAAATGAGACAACATTTGGAGAAATTCCTTAGAAATGCTTTTGGTCATATTCCTTGAGAGCTGAAATCACTTGCGATATAAAAATATGTTCTCATAAGTGTGTACAAATATGTATTCGTAATGCTTGTAAATAATGGCATCGATGCAGCGTGTTTATTGGCAAGTTATGTAGTAACATTGAGTTTACATCATCGTTCAGCCCTCGAATCAGTGGAAAAGTAGGTTCTGAGAGAGACTCATGAAATCCCCAGCCAAACACCAGCTCCAGCACAGCAACCAAGAACAAGGGTATGAGAGCAGCGTTCTCAGACTTCATTTGGAGGGTAGTAAATTATGTCAGGTTTTCAGGACATTGAAACATCCCTAAAGACTCTAAGCTGTGTCAGGCACACCTCCTTTCACTGGTCTGTCTGCTCTGATTTCTTCCATGAGCAGTAATTTAGTGAAAGAGTGGATTTACATACAGACAGAAACAGGCACAAGGGCCTTATGGAATATGGACTCCTGCTCTTGGATGATTAGGTGTTACAGAGCCTTCACAGATGGGGCCCTGGGACCATCCATGTGCGCACACGAGCACACGCCCTTGGCGATCATACCAGAGCCCAGCAGGAAATGAGGTGGAGGCTAAAGCCGTAAACACAAACAAATTGACATCTTTTGGAACTATTGTTTCCTCTGGATTCTGAGGAAATGGAAAGAAAGCGCAGACTGAATGCTCACGCAAGAGACAGTGCCGCCCCATTATTGAGTAAAGAGGTCAGGTACTGTAGGAGAAGAGGAAAATTTTGTAGCTCAGAAGCTGTTTTGTCAAAGCTTTTGGAGACTTTCTCAAATTTCCCATGAAAAAAAGACATGAATTAGACAGATGTTGACATTCAAGTATTGTAAGGCTATTGTGTTTTAAAATTAATGCAGATAAATGTTCAGCTTGGAACTTTTTTGGCTAATCTGAGCAATGTTTCTGACACTGTTAACATCTCAGAAATATCTGAGAAGCAGGAGACTTAAGCAGAAGTCTCAATTGAAATGCTGTTGATACCATATTTTGTTTATGTATGTATATTACAGGAAACCACTGAAATGTCCCATCCTGTCTCCACAAAACGCACAGCAAAAATTCACGACCCCATGCGTTTAGATGCATTGGACCTTCTGCAGTCCTCTCTGCAATCTTTTAATCTACCAAACAAAACTATACACAGAGAAACAGCCAACAATCTAACACAGGTAACACAAATCACACGTACTGTATGTTTACAATGTGCACAAATACGTTTATAATGATCTTTTCACCTGTGTGTTGCAGTCTTTACTAAAAAGCGTTGATGAGGTCATAACCTCCTCAGACTGGAGAGAAAATGATGAGGTATCTTAAATGAATGAATGTTTTCCTCCTCTGCATTGATATTTCTTAATATCACTTATTTTGCACCTTGCTCTTACTTTGAGGAAAGATCTTGAAAATTCTGAAGAATGGATTTATTTAAAGTACAATTTAATCACATTAGCCAAATAATTTAATAAACAAACACACAAGGGGCGGTGCATTTGTTACAATGTGTAAAAATTCCATGTTGGTCCATTCATGAGATATCAAGGTCTTTTGATTTGTGTAACATTAAAGATACACTTTTATTTGGTGTTGTTGAGCAGTGGAATCCAGTTGTCAGTGAGCTGGTGGAGACAGTGGATAACGTGATGGCACACATGGCCTCCAGACTCCAGTCCAGTGAAGACTCAGTTGCCCCTCTGTCCATAGGGGGAAGGAGCTCTGTGGCAGGTCAGTCCATTCACATTCACACCCAAACTCTCTCATTTTCAGGGCCCCTTTCCTTCCTCTACATACATGGCTGGCTTGAAGTACATGAAGTATGTCCAAGTACCCTCAGAGGGGGAAGAGGATCTAACACACAGCATGCATAAATGAAGCGTCCAGCAGTCAGGGTGTGCGTCACAATGACCAATTAGACCTAAGTGGAGGAATTTGAGGTCTGGACAGAAACAGAAAGTCATGCATGCACTGCATTGATTTAAATATATAATGGTACAATAAGTAATCCCCTATTGAAAATGTTTATTATAAGTTATAATTGCTTTAAATCTTGTGTCCTTTTAATTACTTTTTAGTCTATTGTACTCTAAGTGTTCTAAATGATTTTTACCTCATCTGTCTGAATAAATTTGTAGGAAGTGTTAAAATTTAGAGATAACTTTGGTTAATAAATCAAAATAAGGATACTTACCATCTACAGTTACAACAGTATTGATTGGAGACATAAAATTACAAAAACAATAAATTATATATATATTCTCTCTCTCTCTCTCTCTCTCTCTCTCTCTCTCTCTCT
>JAZGTK010018329.1:0-11890 GCA_036877625.1 Ambastaia sidthimunki | reverse complement strand
CGCACACTCACACACACACACACACACACACTCACACACTACACAGAGACACACACACACTACACAGAGACACACACGCACAGACACTACACAGAGACACACACGCACAGACACTACACAGAGACACACACGCACAGACACACACACACTGGTGAGGAGCTGGTGAGGGTGTGTTCAGGCTATATTTGGTTTCTGGTGAATATCAACAGGTTGGTGTGAGAGTGTATTTATCATTATAACACACACTCTGGGGTGACAGGAGGTGATTGACACTTTCTGAGTTTCACAGGTGATGTTTGTCTCTCTGGGTTCTGGAACACTGTGAATGTGTTTCCATGGCAACGGGCTCTTTGAATTACAGACAGAGTCCAATGGGAAGAGAAGAGGTTTTGACTGCTTCTCATCACACACACACACAAACACACACACATACACACAACACAACATCACGAGATCATTAAGATTAATGACACTGTTTCTGAATCAATTAAACTTCATTAAAACCCATCGAGCAACAACAAACAAGTACAAATCAGCTACGCAGAACTAATACAGTATGAGCACAAATTCTGTCTGCAAAAATAAAAATGCATTTTTAAACGTTACTGTATCACAGAAAAGCTTTGCTCTGAGAAATTTGATTTATCTCGTTTGAATAATAATTATTAGTTTTTCATAAACAAATGTGGAGAAAACTTGGACTTTGAAAGTTTGGCATCAAAACAAGTTTAAAAGTATACAAACAATAATTAAACGCTACTGCTGCTTTGTCACGGAAAACTGGAGCAGACTGTACATCATTTATTATAATAATTTATTCTAAACAGAAGCATTATATTTAGCTGCTTGTATTCGTTGCAGTGTTCAAATTAATTGTGCGTGTTAAAATTTAGCGTGACTACCTCAAAATATTTACTCACCCTCAAAAACAACGAGATACTACGAGTTAGCATGAAAAACCGCTTAATTACTTTATTAAACCCTTTCTCATCTTTTGCTTCAGGGCTTTTAGAGTTTTCAGCTCATCAAAGCAAGAATTACCTCTGCGGACGATCAGACCAACCGCCCTGTGTAGCTACAATTATGAATCAAAATCACAAATAACAGTGTGAGGTGAGAAGAAAGCAATTAAACACATTTTTAATGAATATGGGAATTTCTCAGAGGAGTTCTTGCCGTGTTTGGCTTTGCATGACTGCTGATGTTGTGTGTACAGCACACAGTCGCTCAACTCTTCATGTCACATCTGTTTTCAAAGCACTTCACAGCTCTGTCAGCAATCTGATGACCTACATATCCCATAATCCTCCAGTGTTTCCCCTGTGGCCTGACGTTCATTTATTCATTAATCTGATCTAGACACAGAAATGAGGTTGAATTAAAGCCTGATATGTTTTATTCTTTGTGAGGGTTAAAATGTTTAAAATGTTACAGTTTATTTCCCTGCTGGTCTCTGATGTGTCAGTCTGCTCAGGTTATTCTGTTGGCTGGTTTTGGGAAGTCCAGCTTGAACTCAAGAGATGAACTCAATCAGCTTAATCTACAGTTAGACCAGCGAAGCAGCCTAAACTGATTTCAGCAGGTTCTGTTTTTCAGGAATGTTTCTGGGTTTGTTTCCTCTGTGTTTTTCTTGTTTGATATAAACCTTCTCTGCTAACAACAGAACAAGCTTGTGCCACATTTAGCCGAGCGGTTGCTAAGCAATAAGTCTCACGTCTCCTAAAGCCGTCAAATCACAAGAGGAGGATGCGATCGATATCTTCCAGCATCTCCACGTCTGTCCAATCAAAAATCAACAGCAGAAACACACTTGAATTTCATGAGAGGATTAGAGGTGTGTGTGTGTGTGTGTGTGTGTGTTGAATGTTAACTCTGGTGAGACTTATTAACTTACTGTTTCCAGTCAATACTGTGAAATTATTTAAATTAAACAGAACGACAGAATATAGTGGAAATATATAAAACAAACATCTGCAAAAACTAAATGACACAACAGGTCAGAGTAAAGTTTTAAAGAATGCAGGTACGATATGATGAAGAGCATCAGCCGAGATCAGCTTTAACCCTGAAGAGTCTGTTAACAGCCGTGTGGAGTTTCACACTAAACCTCTGATGTGTGTCAAACTGAAACTGTGTGTAAATGAATGCAAAGCCATTAGAGGTGAGGAAACACTTCAGTCTGGCACACGCTGCAACATTCCAGCCATAAATAATCATAAAAGATTATATTTATGTATATAATTGTAGCACAAAACTGAATCTGAATCTCTGTGTTCTGTGTGGTATTAAACAGGGCCCAAGCGTAAGAGCTTCACCCTGAAGTCTGCAGAAATCTGGATGTTTTTCAGGTTTCTCATCTGTCTCAGCTCCATTAAAGCTTTTTAAACTCTTTTAATCTATAAAAAATGAATATGACAGTGAGATCTGTATGTCGAGCGTGTGCGACCGGCGATAAAGACGTCTGCTGTCGGGATATAACAAAGCTTTTCATTTCTTATTTACGAACATAAACTTACAAATAAACCCAACAATGCTTCTGTCTGATCCTTCTGAAATACAACGATCGCAAGCCATCAGCCGCACGTTGTCATTTTCACACACAAAACCCGTAAAATCGCAGCAGAATTGCAGTATTAACTTTTCCAGTAAAGGAAGAATTTGTGTTCACAAAAGCAAAAGTTTATTTTGCTTTGCTTCACAACCATTTACAGCCCACCACCAACAACCAATAACCCCTCGATCAGCATCACAACTTCAGTGCCAGAAACAGTCTGAAAAGATTCACGTGCGCTGGAGAAATTGAACAAAGTCTGATATCTAATAACTGCAAAACAGAAATCCATAGAAAACAGCCTGAAATTGCTTGTGACATATTTATTTTGCTTAAGCAATTTTCCCTCCAAATAATATCTCTTTATATTCCAAAATCTTTTAGACGTGTTCATTCAGTCTCTACAGCTGCTGAACTCTGTGGCAACTCAAAGTTGAAGAAAACAGACGTTTTTTTAGCTGAATGCACAACATCTGAACTGTTAATTCACTTTGACTCGGTGTTTTGGTTCTCATTGTTTTCTCAAACAAATGGATGGAAATGAATCATATTTATATGAACACACTATCATGAATAATTTAAATAAAGGCATTTCTATGTAAATGTGAAACTATGATTACTGCTGAAGAACTGTTGAGCAGTAAATAATCATAAACTCACAATGCAAAAGTTTTAAATCTCTGCACTGCAAATTCTGCCGTGTGTATGTACATAAACTTACAAGCACTGAAATGACATGCGGCTCATATAGTGATGAACACTAAAAATCTGTTACAGTGTTCAGAACAAAGCAACCAAACCAAACGTCTTCCAAACAGTCGAGCTCTTGCTATTCTGAACTCATTTCAAATCGCTCTTCTGTTCAACACAAAATTTCATATTTATGATACCAAAACTATTTCCTAAAATGCATAATGCACATAACTCTGGTCACATGTGCAGCAGACCTGCTCAAACATACACACATCACGCTTAGACTGTCAAACACACGTCAGCAGTACACGCACACATTTACCGGGTTTATAACAAACTCCTCATAAAGCTTGTGTGAGAATGTCAACACCTAACAAACAGCAGTGATGCATTCAGTGATACCGCTGTTCTCAGATCAGCTCATATCTATGAATATATTTACACACAGACGGTTGTTTACGGTGAGCCGTAAGAATTCAAAATTCTCCATTAAAGACCAGAGTTCATCTGCGGGAGAAATAAACAGACCAATAAACGAATAAAGCACTCGTCTAACTAAAACAACAAGCTCTCGTCCAGAAGAGCCTCATTTCTATTCATGATATGCAAATGAGGAGGTTGCTGGAGAGGGTGAAAGGTCGTTTCTGAAGCCGTCTGTAATTAAGAAGGAGGGGACAGAGAAATTTGGCAAAGCGTTTGATGTTCCCAGTGTAATGACAGCTATTAACTTCAGACTATAACAACGTTTTCCTAACGTTTCCATTCATTAACAAAAACATAAAAATTGTTTTTATGCTAACATTGATAGAACATTTGGCAACGACATCAGAGAAGTGTTGTGTCAGTGTGATTTGTGTGGTGATGAAGATCTGGTGGTTTTGAGTGCGTCACAGAAGTCTTCACCTGTACATACAGATGGTGTCAGTTCTGAGCTCTGATACATGTTCTCCACAGGCAGCAGTGACAGCCGGCCCACACGCTAGCAACACCAAATCACATTAAATCACTGTCCTGACAGACAGACAGACAGACAGACAGACAGAGAGAGAGAGAGCGAGAGAGAGAGAGAGAGAGAGAGAGAGAGAGATTTGCAGAAGGATAAAGTGAGAGATAAGGACATGACTCTGGAGTCAAACAGAAGTTAGAGGTTATCTACAGCAATTTCACTGGAGAGGAACAGGAAATGATGTCACAGCAGCAACCAAGCAAGATTCACACTCACAGGGATGTGTTGTGTGTGTGCTCACATCTACATGATCCACTAAACCAAAGTTAAGACTCAGATTCATGAATCAGACATGATACTGCAGAAGATCATCTGCACACACACACTAAACCACACTCACACACTTCAATAATGCTTTACACTGGCTCATGTATGAATAATGAGTTTGAAACCTAAATATATGTACTAATAAATACCAATAAACAATAAAAATCCCTAAAGTAATTTCACCTTTAACACAAGAACAAATATAAAGTTTAAAACACACACACACACACAGAGAGGACTTCACTATATGAGTTAGGACATCTTATAAACTTCCATTGTTTTCATACCAGTCTAATGACATTTTCTATCCCCTAAACCTGAACCTCTCACAAACCCACAGACATTATTAGATTTAAAGTGAAACTTGACATTTACAACATTTTGACATTTATGAGCTTTTTTAATACTACCGAGAGTCACTAAAAATAAAACAAAAACTGGCCCAGGTGCAACACACACACACTCACAAACACACACACACACACACTCACACACACTGTCACAAACACACACACACTCACAAACACACACTCACAAACACACACTCACAAACACGCTCTCACAAGCACACACTCACAAACACACACACACACACTGTCACAAACACACACACACTCACAAACACACACTCACACACACACACACACACACACACTCACACACACTCACAAACACACACACGCTCTCACACACTCACACATGTCTCTTCCCTGAGAGACCTCATGTTGTTAAAAACACTTAGAGAAATCAATGTTTTAAAGAGAAAGCCCGTTTCCCACGGCGACAGTTTCTAAACTACGGTTTGAATGTGAAGCAACCCAGACTGTGTTTTATTCAAATGTGAAATAAGACAGAAAAAAGCTTGAGATAAACACAGATGAATGAGGCTGTGATGTGACATCAGTCCAGACCTCACCCAACATTAACCTTCCAGTGTCTTAATAACAGCATTTAACATTCATACCAGCTACAGAACACAAACAACCTACACAACCTACACAACATCACACAATCAAATCCAGGTTAAACAACCTACACAACATCACACAATCAAATCCAGGTTAAATAAAACCTAGCTAGTCTCACTGTGACAGGTTTATTAGGCTAATTTAAACTGCAGTATGAGTAATTATGAGTTTCACTGATGTTTCAGTAAAGAGTTTATACTTCTCATAACACAGTATCACCTTAAACTCCTATAACACATTTTCATCAATAACTTTTTAAGATGGGATGTGAGACAGCTTGCAGTGTTTAGTGGCAGTGAATGTACAGGAAACTGTAAACAGCATCACTCTCACACTTCTGAAGAGTTTTTGTTTGTGAAACAGACCTCCTGTCAGATGGCTCACAACCCAACACGAGTAATCGCTGGATTTGGAGATCGCACCCGATCTCGAAATCTATTCAAGAATATTGTTCAGATCTGCTAAACAAGACGTGACTTTAATGTGTGTTGTGAGACAGCTGTAGCTTTATTTTCTCCACTCGTGTATTATTGCATCGTTGTTGATTTTAGATTTACCTGCATCTAGCGTAAATGTCACACACAGAAAGAGACGTGTGTTTATTTGATCCACATACAGATCAACTCTGTAATTCTGTTTGGCTTCCGCTCATACTGTACGACACATTTCTGCTCAATTTTCATTCTTCTGCAAACATCCATATTCACATTAGTTAAGAGAAATATGTATTAATAATCATGTTTATGGTGTGTTTCATGATGAAACCCACATCAGGCTGCTGCTACAGACACTCAGAGCAGATCTGGGCTTTACAATCTCTCTCATAATATCTATTCTGTGTTCGTTCATTTCACTTTATTGATCGGCACATATTGATCTTTTATGCTCACAAAATGACTTTTAGCAGCTCAGCCTCTGCACTGAGAGAGAAAGCAGCTGAGAGACGGATTGTGTGGAGCAGAAGATGAAGACATGCATTATTCCAGCTGGAGTTTTATTCTTCCTAATTGAATTTGTACCATTACTTTATTCAGTGTGATGTGATGCAGGGAAGGACTGTGATATAAAAACAGCCGCCGCTGTGTTTGAAGGCAGTTATCAGATTCTCTCCTGTGACCTGCTTTAAAAGAGTCACAGATTTTTATCTGCTGGGTCCAGTGATAGATTTACACCATTAAATCCATACAGATTGTTCACACAGACAGTGACTTTATCACTGGAGGCTGCTGCTCTCTGTGTGCACTGGTCATAGTGGGAGTTCTGCTGGTAATCTGAGGTTATTGGTGGTTAGTTATAGCTATTAACCGTCTGACTCAAACAGAACTTCTACACTGGAAACACTCAAATCAGATTTCTTGCTGCTGAAAATAACATTATATTGTAAAAAAAGCTTTTGTAAATCAACTTCAGGAATGGCCACAATTTCTGACATGATTTTTTCCTGATTTCTTCTTTTAACCAATAAAAATAATTGTAATGTGTTGAAAATGAACGACCTCTAGTTGCTGCAAATCACTCTCAGTGTGAACACCTCTTAGTAACACACTAACTAGTGCTCTTCTGTTTTAATCCAGAAGTGTAGACAGCTTCCTTAACTATAATGAGAGCATCTTCTTTATGCAGTTGTGTTTTTATGAGTGTAGATCATCTGTGGTGAAGATCTATGACCTTTCTACTCTCCCTCTCTCTCTCTCTCTCTCTCTCTCTCTCTTCATTTAGTTTTTCTTCATTGTTCTCGTCCTGTAAGCGGTCAGACAGGAAATAATGACCCGTGTTCTTGACCTGTCCACAGCTGTTTCCACACACGGCTGTTCTCTGAAAGACCTTCTACAGCTGTGACATAATATTGATCACACAAGGTCACAATAGCACCTGCTGTGAAATAAAACAAATAAAAACATTTGCATTAAAACATCTGTATGATAGTATTTATCTACCATATAGATTTATTCTCTCGTATTTCTTACAGCTCATTCACATTCTGGTTCTAATTCACTTCTGTTCACACATAAACTCAAGAACATGAGAAGTCTGGTGAATTCACATGAAGAGATTGTATTAATAAAGCATTCACACGTCACAAACGGACTTCAGTACAAAAATGTTGCGTTTTGAATATTGTTTGTTGTTTTGGAACGTCCTTCATTTTATTATTCTCAAAGTGCATCTGCTGTTTATGCTCAACCTTAATTAAAAGAGACTAAAATTAACAAGTTACCCCTAATTAACAAATGACCCCTATTTAACCGGTGACCCTAATTAGCAGGTGACCCAATTAACAGATGACCCTAATTACTGTCCACCAGTTACAGTCAACAGTGCACAATAAAGAAGTCAGAGGTTCTGAATACAAGCTCACTACTGCTGCCCGGTTTATTATATAATATCATTATACAGGATATCATTCAGCCTGCAGGATGGACTCTTCTGACCTAGGCCAGTATGTAATCACCTAGCAACACCCTAGCAACGGCAAAGCGATGCCCTAACAACAGAACACCTCGGCAAACGCTCTGGAACTAACCACTGCACGGTCAAGACCACTTATTTCACTCTGAACATCCAGTTTAAAAACACAATAGCATTATGAACCATTTCACAACGTAATCACATTCTCATTAACATTAATCCTCTCATGAGGCCACCGGTTCCTCTCTCGGGTGAAAATTGCTGTAAATAACCTCCAAAATTCAGTTTGTTTGGGTTTAAGAAGCCTGACCCGGTTCATTCACAGAGAGAGAGAGAGAACAGCCAGACTAAAGAGTTTAACCCTGCAGCTCTTTATTTCATAGAGACACTCAGTGTCAGGAGACTGTCACATATGTAATTCATAAAGGAAACTCACACACGCTCACTGTGAAGCAGCACACAGCAGAAATATTAGAGATGATGCAGTTAAAAGGATCCTCAGGCCTCTGCTGATGTCTTTAACCTTGTTTTGGGGACTGAAGTCTCAGCAGATGACAAACTGACCTGCGGCATCAACAAGATGAAGTGATACTTCCAGTGTCATATCAAAAAGAGGGACTTCAGATCGTGTCCCTCAGACAAACACACAGAAGGAAAGAAGAGGAGGTCTCATGCCTCAGGACAGTCTGAGAACAGAGAGGAACTTTTCCATTCATCAGCTGCTCAGCTGAGACCAGCGCAAGGAGAGCCACACCAGTGGAGACCCTGAGGGACGTTCTGCTGTTTGACTCGGTCACTGAGGGTTTGTCACTCTGGGGAATGTCTGTGATCGGTGGTGATTGGTGTCAGACGGTGTTTGGCCAGCACTGACAGATACATCTGTGTCTCATACACACTCACAGCAGTTTGGTGACATCACATTTTATTCTGACTGAGAACCGGCCACTGAAATGATTTGTTTTGTTTTGAAGTTATTAAATCACTGTGAAGAAAATGCTGTAACTTATTTTTAGCGATGTCACAATTTTATTTATATTCTTGTGCACATCAAAAACATAATGGTTTCTGCTTTTACAAATCTTCATTTATTTGTCACGTTTGATGTAGAATCACATCCATAAATCTGAGGATCAGATCTTGCAATGTCAATAACACCCTCATCCACTGAAACTGCAGCTTTAGGAAATTGCGTAAAGCCAACCAATCAGATTAAAACTTGAAACTGAAAACGTTTTTGGCATTTATGGAGGGTGACACGCATGTGACGGTCTTTGAACAGGCTGAGAGATGCTTTCTGCTAATGAAACAGGAGCCGTACAGACAGAATCGCATCTCTGTTCTATAGCAAATATAATTCCTCTCAAATTTCCTTTTTATCTTTGATTTAATAATCTGTTGAGCTTCTGAGCTTTTTTTGAAGCTTTTGACAGAATCTCTGATGATGATCTTCTACAGCTGCTTGTGGGTGGTCATGTTAAACACGACGGGGCCCCCTGGTGGTACTCCACAAACTGCAGGATCTCCACCCAGATCTGGCAGTCAGCTGACCAGCATGTGAATCTGTAAAGCTCTCTGTAAAACTCTCACATGTTCTGACACCATCTGCACAGCAGAAATGTCACTGAGATACCACAGACATCACAGCAATTACTGCATGTTTGTGACGCATTAAAATGAATAAAATCCTCCATCACTCACATCAGCCACAACAGAGATAACACAAAACAGCCCAGATTCTGTGTGTGTGTGTGTGTGTGTGTGTGTGCTTTATGAGTTTAAAAAACATACTAAATGGTGAATTTTTCTTAATTAAAAACAGCCAAATGTTTTCTGTGAGGGTTTGGTGTAGGTGTGGGTTTAGGGGCTAGAATATGCAGTTTGTACAGTATAAATACCATTTTGTTTATGGAGAGTCCTCATAAACCACTTATGCCAATGTGTATGTTTGTGTGTGTGGGGGGGTGATAGCGCTCAGAAACAGAGAGGAAAACAGAACAACATAATTAGTTAAATCTGTTTGGAAAGATAATTGCACAAAAATAACAGCGCGACAGAACTTGTTAGGAAAATGTGATGGGCTGGAGGCTAACGTTGCTAGCCGGGCTCAAACACACACTGCCTGAGTGAGCACCGACACTGAACACCATGTCCTATCCTGTGCAGTCATTCCTGCATGT
This sequence comes from Ambastaia sidthimunki, assembly GCA_036877625.1. Taxonomy (NCBI): domain Eukaryota; kingdom Metazoa; phylum Chordata; class Actinopteri; order Cypriniformes; family Botiidae; genus Ambastaia; species Ambastaia sidthimunki. The sequence continues at coordinate 1,819 of JAZGTK010018329.1, read as the reverse complement.
AACACACGTCTGTAAACTTTCATTCCATCCTTCTCCAGCTCTCACGGGTCAGTAAAACACTCAACCGCACTTACAGCCCACGTGACAGAGAGACAGACCGACACGCAACCCGAGGACCTGCGCTGTCACGTGTGCTGACACTGAGAGGAACACTGTGTGTCTATCAGAGCATCTCTAAACCTGCTGAGATGCTGTGAGACTGTAAGTCAGCCTGCTGGAGACACAGACACCCACACCACAGAGACAGAGACAGAGAGAGACTCGACCTGATGTGACTCTGTCACAATTCCAGCCAACAGAATCTTCTGGAGAAACGGAGACGAATCATCTGTGCGTGTGTTTCCACACAGAATCTCAGCAGAACTGCACAGAATCTGAGACGCTCGTGCATTTAAATCATTTGACTATTGTCCAGCGTCACCCGTAACTCACAACATCAACCGTGACTTAAAATCTCATGACTGTTACTCCATACATTTGCTCAACATTCAGATAATTCGATTAAAAACTGACGTATTTATTTCCGTGGTGATGACTGAACGTCATTCGCTGAATTAAACGGCTTCAGTCATGTGACAGCAACTCTGACAGGATTATTGTTGCATTCATTGATACCGTTTACATACTACGTCTTAAAAAACATGCAATAAACAAGTTAGACTGCATACTGCATTATGAAGTGTGCTAGTATTGTAAACAGGTTTAATATAAACTTCTGACTGCTCTGTTTAGACTGCATCATTTTTAGCCTTTAGCCCCCGAGCGTCTCACACTCCAGTTTAATCACACGCCACATCATGTGACTCTCAGTGATGTGCCACAAAAGCAGCTTGTTTCCACTGTGTGTGTGTGTGTGTGTGTGTGAACGCTAGCGGCAGAGAGATGAGTTAGACTCTTAATTAACAGCTTCATATTGTTCACTGTCGACACACACCGTGTGTAAAACATCAGACAGTGTAAACATCAGTGTGTGTATCATGAGACGGTAAAGAATAAGTGTGTGTTCTTGATTCCATGTTAAAAATGTCAGTGTGGTCACTTAATAACTCATACTGGTATCTGAGGACAGAAACTGTCTTCACAACATCATCAACACAAGATTTCAAGTTATAGACCAGCACCCAAAACACAACATATGAACACAGATGCTGGTCCTTCAACACGTGTTGAATGTTTCTGTGTGCAGGAATGCAGCCATTCAAATAAATAAATACCAAAAATCTAAACAAATTACAATTCATATTATATATCCTTTAGATTAATATAATTAGTGAATAATATATAATACTATATCATTAGTATAATATATTGGTGAAATGATTTTAACTATTTAAAAATATAATTTCTATATGACATATTTAATATTTAAATATATTCAAATATAAAAACTAGCCCAAATTAATTAGCAAATTGTATTTTAGTTAACACATATTATTTTTTTCTCATAGGCTGTTGTTGTGAGTGTATCTGTCGACTCTTCTGACCTCGACCAATCAGAAAAAAAAAATCCGAGCACCTCAGCAACCACATAGCAACAAGCTCCACTAATTGCCAGTAAACCAGCCAGTCCTGGAGAAACCAGCCCTGAACTGTGATGTCTAAAGAGAGACAGACAGCTATAGAGAGAGACAGACAGCTATAGAGAGAGACAGACAGCTACAGAGAGAGACAGACAGCTATAGAGAGAGACAGACAGCTACAGAGAGAGACAGACAGCTATAGAGAGAGACAGACAGCTATAGAGAGAGACAGACAGCTACGAAGAGGGACAGACAGCTACAGAGAGAGACAGACAGCTACAGAGAGAGACAGACAGCTA
>JAZGTK010018328.1:0-11891 GCA_036877625.1 Ambastaia sidthimunki | reverse complement strand
CACATGACTGATATTTTTTGTTTATTTCATTCCTTGATATGCAGTTAATTTTCTTAATTTTCCACAAACCCTCGTCTTCCTCCATAACTGCTGCATTTACAGGGCCTCTTATTTTTGAGAACACGGACCGGTTACTGTTGAAGTCTGAAAGCATCAAGTTTACTGGGTTAAAATCTTTGTTTGTTAAAGACAAACAAACATTGTAGGTGACTAAATCTCTCAAACTGCTCTACTGAAGCTTTATCATAACTCAAAGTGATCGGTACATAGTCTATACACACATAATCTCTCACACATCAGAGGGAATATATGATTGCAAATGTGTTGTTTATGGCAGAAGCTATAGAAGCAGCTATAAGTAGCAGAGCCAGACTCACGAATCAACAGCGACTCTGTTCTGCCAATGTTTAATTAATTCAACTATTCATTAATTGACTATTCATTTACAGCTTCTTACTGAACCATTGCTGAAAATGCTGATTGTGTCTTACGACTTCAAACTTCTTCCAAACAACAAGGAAAAGTTTGTTGTCTGGATTCACTCACGGTGAGATTTGTGCAACAGCTCAAAGTTGAAGAGCATCAGGGTCTCGTGCAGCTATAATTACCATCTCTTTACCAAACATCACACATTGACAAAGTCTCTTTTTACTGCAAACTGCTGGCAGAGCGGCACCAGCGTAATGAATTCAGACATTACCGGAATGCTAATTGCGACCGGCCAATCTCAGTTCTGCATGCAAATGTAGAATTTGCATATGAGTGGAAAGGAAATATAAAAAGGATCCTTGAAACTATGAGGCCGATTGTTTCATGGGAGATTCCCTCATTTCCGATTGCACACAGGAATACCAGAAACCAAACGTGAGGGGCTATTGGGCATATATGGAGGGTAGACTTGTGCTATTGGAATGAAAATGAGTCACGGTCCACAGGGTTCAGTTGGGGGAAGGACCAAATTTCAGATTTGATTGACAGCTACAACACACAATAGCGTTCACAGTCTACAGCTCTAATGTTAGCATTAGCCTTCATCAATGACACTTTTATGAACCAGAATGGTTGGCGGGAAATGTAACGACCTGTGGAGACATCTGAACATTTAAACGATACCATTAATGAACATATACCATGTCTGATCACAGCCCTTAACACAGCACTAACAGTAAGTCTCGCTAGATCTTGACATATCATTTATAAAGGAATCATTATGCGACAACGTAACTCTAGACGTAGAGACTAGAAGCATAAGCTACAAAAAGAATCAAACAGGTTTGTCTTATATAACTTCAATTATACTGCAGAAAAGGGTGACAACTCTATGGATAAAAAGGGAAAGTACAGATGAATAGCTGTTTTTAAAGAAAAATTGAGTTAAAAAGTAAAAAAGGAATCAAGCATAATGGAAACCAAAGTGAAAGATTACTTAGAATGTGCTTCAAACTGAAACGAGTAATTGAGTGTCTGGACGAACAGTCTTAGAACAGAATTAATAGCGATGAAGAACCAAACTATGGTTGGAGATAAACTATGACCTAGACTTGCAGGAGGTAAACAGCCTAGCAAAGAAAGAGAGGAGGAGGGCAACCAGAGAGCGAGTGTCCTGGAAGCAGACAAACTTCAGATGAACTAGGAGGCCAGTACGTGGACAGTCCTGAGGCCCAAACCATTTTCTCCTCAGACTTCCAGAGACTGTGGTAAACACTGGCAAAGTTCTTCATGTCCTGACTCAGTAAAGGCCCATCTACAGAGCTTCAGTAATGGTGCCAGGAGTCATTCAGTGACCACTCTAGAAAAACCCACCCTGCAGGCTCTGAGGGAAAAAAAAGCAAAAGTTACACCAGCCAAAGCTTAAGTCATTAAAGCTCTTATCAACAAGGATTATGAGTCTCAAATTCACTTCTGATATATTGAAATTATAGACAATCAAGCATTATGTGTAACAGTGCTGACCTGACCTTAAAAACAGACTATTTGCACTGTTTTCATCACATAACACTGGGCTGATGGGGGATTTAGCCAATTTACAAAGAAGATTAGTTCTAAATTTGATCTGAAAATGATTTGAGATAGAAATCCGCCCTCATCAGCAACTCGAGGTGTAAATCTGTCAGCAAATGGGAAGACTGAACTGTTTCCTCTATTTGTTCGTCCCATAATGCTTTGCCAAGAATTATTTGGTCAGCAATGACAAGTTAGTCGTGCTTGTAAATAAGAGTTGTATGTACATTATGTAAATTATATAAATGACTGCACTGTATACATTGATTACAGGACACTACAGATGCATTTACCATAAACTGTGCAGAGCTCTACAAAGAGAAAATGTTTTTGATCCTAAAATTGAATGATTTACAATTATTCATGTATAATGTAATTTTCCTCTTATGCAAAAATGTAAAACATCATAATAGAATCAATATTTTCTAAACATGCTCCATGAAACTTAAGTTTCCACCTGGAAAAATAATAAGAAAAATAATAGAAAATAATTTCCTGCACAAAAAAAAACAGTGTGACTAATAACCAAGCCGTTGTTCACAAGCTAATACCATCTGCCTTTCTCAGAAGATCTGATGAAGAACACAACAGCAATCACACGCGGTCAATTTATCTTCACCAACATCCTGTTACTGGTACTGGTACCAGCTCTGGGGACTAATTACAGCAAAGCTACAGCCCAACCGAACGCAAAGGTTCTGCTCCCGTATGTGGACTCAGCCATAATCAGCTGAACGAAACGGCGCCACACCAAATGAGCTCCCCAAATAATTAAAGACATTAGTCTATGAACAACAAGATCAACAAACGCTGTTACGCAAACACAGCATTATTCAACAGGAAGCAGGAAGTGAGTTTTAATTCAGACGTGCAAAAATCAATCACTGAAGACATCAGAACGGCAAACGCGATTAGCCAGACTCGAGCACGCGGAGACAAAAACAATGCAAGATTAAGTGTCGCTGTTTCACGCTAAGAACAAGCTCACAGGCTTGGCTTAGAAATCTTAAGCTACACTTACGCTGCGTCTGAATGAATAATTCTGTCTGAAACAATGAGCTTTTATGTTAAATGAGTCACGCAGGCAACTGCGGCAAGCCGGTTTTGCAAGTGCAGATTAAGGATATTTGAGAAAATCAGTTTGTGCTAATTTAGAATTTGATCATCTGTAATTCCCTGCAAAATATATGAACCTCAAAGCTGGAACATGGAGCTTTAACACTGTATAAGATTTATTTTATTATGCCAGATCTACTTTCTGGTCCACTTATAATGTTAGTCACATTTTTTTGTTCTTGAAAGATGCTCCCCAGCTAACAATTTTAGGTTGTTAAAATGTTAAAATAAAATCGTTATTTCTTGGGTAAAAGAACGTTACTCAAACATTTTTTTAATTCTGCAAAGCTTTTAAAATGATCAACTTAAGAATAATGTTTTAGATGTATACAAATTTTTACTGACATTACTCTAAGAACCCTTTTTGATAACAGAATTTAGCCAACGTTCCCTGTTAGCTGTCGTTCTGGCATAATATCAGTAATCTCATATACTGACGTCCAGAAAAAAAAAATCACATTTTCTCATAAATCTGACCTGAATTCTGAAAGTTCTGGATAATGGCCAGTTCTGTGCTCAGAGACTCACTGCCAGAGGAGAAAAGAGATACTGACAGAGTTCATTTTGAGTCAGACATCACAGATCAGAGGGCAAATAGAGAGATAAAGTTGGGTGGACCTTCACCCTTCAACAACACCTACAGATCTACAGGAGACCATGATCAGGGCTGAGGAGGGTCAGCAAGATCAGACAGCTAATAAATCAAACCCGTTCAAAAAATGGAGGGTGAGGAAAGCAGAAGGATTTCATCATTACAGTCCAGATCGATTCTGCTAAACCAAAAGTCCTGAGAACAGCACTTTGCTAACATGCTATGCTAAGCATTGAGGATCCACAGCCTCATAGCCAGGAGTAAATTCATTCATTCCCTCTCGACTCGCTCGGGTCCCTCCCTCACTGGAATACAGAACATGTCTTATGATCAGCACTCTGCAGTAATTACCGTAATGAAGTGTGTATTAGAGGAGTACAGAGCGGTACAGAGGCGGAGCTTAACCACAGGCCACTCCCATCACGCCCGCTGCTGCTCACCAACACCCTTCAGAGTGACCGCCAAACATGACTGCCACTGAAACTGGGTCACAGGATGCCACAAATTCAGTCGGCACTGGAGAAGATCTAGGGATGTAGAACGCCGGGAGCTGTACAGTATGTATCGATGTGGGCCTGTTTCAACCGCTCGCCGGCCTCCATCTATTCACACCTCCACCCCCCTCCAGGTTCTGCTCATTACCAGCTACCCACAACCAGGTCACCAAATCAAACCAGACTTATGGTCTCTCTCTCTCTCTCTCTCTCTCTCTCTCTCTCTCTCACACACACACACACACACATCTGTTAGCTGGCATAGAAACATTAAATCTAAGTGTGAGATTCTGTGATATATTCACACTCATCCAAAACTCTCACTTCTACATCTGTTGTTTAAACAGTGTTATGCATTAAAAAGTTAAATGTCAATATGCAACTGTCATCCTTTATAAACAGTTTAATGCTGATACATGACTTGCTTTTAAAAATTCAGCTTGTGACCTAAAACACCCTGCAAATGATTAAAACGAAAAAATTGAATGTAAACATTATCAAATGTAAACAGTTTCATTTAATAAAAAAGAATTGCATAATATGTAATCATATACTGCACATGAAATCATCATTTGCTCAGAAAAGCCCCCAAATTAACACTTTAATATTGTAAAATGAAATACTATATTATCAAAAATCATGCATTAAACCACATACAGCGAGATCTCGTAGCACATTCATCAGTAATTTGAGTCTAGCATCTCTGTTTGAGTCTAGCATGTGTAAAGTTGTTTTAACAAACAGTGCCATGACTGCTCAGCTCACCCTGTCAAAGATAAGACGCTGTCCAAAAGTGACACTCTGTGATTTTTGGCAGCTCAGATTCACTAACCATAACAAATGAACCAGTTCTGGACTGAGTGCTGCCGTTTAAAGTGTTTCGGTCTGCTGCGAAGGATTTAAAATGTCACTTCCTGTGGTATTAGAGAGGAGGGGCTGAGCAATGAAAAGTGATTGAATTAGAAGGATGAATAAGACAGCTGTTGAACATACTGTGAGCTTCATATACACACCATTTCTTACATGATTTTATACTGCACTTCCTAAACTGCTGGACGTGATTTTATTTTCATGCCTACATTCATGACTCTCAGAAAACAAGAAGTCAGTAAATAAGTGACAAAATAATATTTTAATTAGAACTACAATTCAAATGTGCAACTGTGTGTAGACAGGAAAAAAAACAGCAGTTAGTCTTTACATAGAGTGATAAATAATAACAGAATTTAGCCGTAGTGACATACAGCTCAGACCGTATCCTCACATAAAACTAACAATTGGTTTTACAAAGTTTGCAACCTCATTGTCTTTCAGTTTGTAATGTAAAATCAACATCTTACTGTTCTTTCATGTACACTGTAACAAATTTTATTTACACAGCTAGCACAGACAATATGTTCACAAAGATCAGACAGAAAAGAACTGTCCAAACTGAGCCCGACTTCAACCCTTATACTTCATTTTTGTGAATTATGCATATTTTACACAATTTTCACATTTCCTGTTTTTATCAGCTTTGGAACAACGTTCACAGTGAAAAGTTCTACAGAAACAAAACTGAGTCTTTGTCCTACATTCTGCTAAAACCAGAATGTTTCACAGGAAAATAAAATCAAAAGGGTTTGGAATGACGTGAGTTTTGGGGTAAACTATTCCTTTAAGAACAGAATGTTTTTATAACGTTACTGTTGCCAGCTGATTTACATGTATAATAAAACCACACAATATAAATTTGGATGTAACCTAAGGATGTGCTCAAAAAATATTCAGATGAAGGGAGAAACTTTGAACCTTAAAAGAGAAACTTGTTCACTCCAGTAAACCGAAAAATGGTTATTTTGTCATCATTGATGCATCTGTGGGTCATTTCAACTGCATAATGTTGTTTCTGCTCCAAATACAAATATTTTGTTCCAGATTTTTTTTAAAAAAAACATTCACATGTAATTGTGAACACACAACATTTTTCAAGCAAATGGTTCTAAGGCTCTGAAGCCATAAATTAGCTTTATGTCTGTAAAAGACTAAAATGTAAAGATTGATAATATAGCCCCTTCAGTCTTTGAAATCCATTAATACCAGCCAGCCAATGACAGCACAGTCAGCTGATGATGTCACACTAGTTGTTCAATCACAGGTCTGCCTTCATTTGTCTGATTGTAATTTGGATTAAGAAAATGCAAATCTAAAGATGCACTCTTAATGCAAAATGTAATTTGCATAATGTTATTTCCAATAAACATCCATTTAATATTCCTGCCAAATTTAAATGCCACATGATTGCATTGAAACCCTCGAACACAAAGACTGTCAAAGAGTAAGGAAGTTCTGAGAAATCAGATGCAAGATTTACATTTACATTTATTCATTTGGCAAAAGCAATTTTGAATTCAAGGTATACATTTTTATCATCAGTACTTGCATCCCCTGGGATCGAACCCACAACCTTTGCGCTGCTAACACAATGCTCTACCAGTTGAGCTACAGGAACACCTTATATTTATATAAAACAGCAAAAGAAAATGGTATGACAAACTGTATGGAACACTAAACTGTACAGCATTAATGACTGGTAGCTGATTGGATTAAATTTCTCAAGTTCAGAAGATGGACAAACATTTTTGTAAGTCCTGTGTCACTTTCGACCAGTCCACCATTGACAAACTTAATGATACTTGATATTACAAATGTTAAACATTTTATAACGACTGATAACCTCAGACTTCCTGCAGCCTCTGATCTCATCAAATGTGAAGAGACCATCACAGATTTAAGTTAGTTGTAATGAGTTAAATTACAGACTCTTGGGAGGGGATGAGATGAAAGACGAGACTGAAGCCTGTTTAAACAGGGTCTAAAAATGCATATGGTTTGAAAAAAAGATGCTACAGAAACCAAAAGAATTGAGAAAGAATACAGGAGGCAAAAAGTCAAAAGTAGAGAGAAAAGTGAATCAGGACTTGAGGAGCATATTGGTGTGTTTAAAAGACAGGGCGAGCGAGCGAGAAAGAGAGAGAGACGGTGCGCTCTGCGAGGGGGGGAGAATGTGTTAATACACAAGAACACTGCATCAAACCAATGCACTGCTCTGAGCGGGATGCGTCAGCAGTACATTCACGTTTTTACTGAAGGACGAGAGGAGGAGAAAGACTCTGCCTGCAACCCCGTCACACTGAGAGAAACAGAGAGAGGGGGGTGAGCTCTGGAGGTGAGGACCGCTGCTCCTGCCACTGTCGCGCTAGACGCTCGGGCGCGTGTGCGCGGCTCTCGCTCCCTCGTGTGCTCTTCTGCTGCTCGCCTCCCACTGCAGAACCGCTGCCAACCCGCAGCCTCAACAAACCAACTGCCACAACTTACTACCTCAAGACACGGAAAATACAGGAATACCGCAGAATCTACAAGAGAGGGAGGAAGGGCAAACTACAGAATCCTCTGCAAGGCATCTCTCTGAAATTAGCCGCACGTCACGCGGAGGCATCAATCCTCTTTTTCTGACACTGAGAAGAGAGAGTGAGGAAGCCAGAGAGAGAGAGAGAGAGAGAGCGCAAAAAGCGGACGAGCGGTGGATAGAGAGAGAGAGAGCTTCACTGCTGCGCTGCTGTTTGTGCCGCTCTCCCCCCGTCCTCCTCCCCCTTCTGCTCCCGCAACACCACCCCCGAGCCCCCCTCCGGAGAAATTGATGGATTATTGCTAACTGTGCACGCGGCAGTCCGCAGCTGTTACAGCGACAGACAGGAGAGCAGAGCGAGTTAAAAAAGCAAGACGGAATGACCGCAGTGTACGTCCGTTAGCCTTTTTGGATTCATCAGCGCGCGGCTAATCAGCTGAACAAGTGTCGTGGGGAGCGGACAATGGCAAACTGAAAAAGAAAAAAAGGCACTTAGTCTTTAGCGAAGAGGAAGACAAATCTCAGAAGACTTTGGGATATTGCCCCCCCTTCTATGTTTTTTTCCTTGTTTTTCTTTGCCTTGGGTTTAATTGTGCATGTACTTTGGAAATGGAGTCTTGTGAAAATTGTTCAGTGGTATTCAACATCGCCTTCCAAGGACAGTCAATGGGGAAACTGAGCGGAGATCTTTTCCAAGCTGACTGGATCCATGCACCTGCTTAACTGACTGGGCCTTACCCCCTGAACCAGTTTCATTGAATGCTGCTTTTCTCTGGATTTAATAGGGGCCATTTTGTCAAATCAGTTCATGATCTACTTTACTTTTCTAAGAGAAAAATGCTGCGGTGCTCTTAGCTGGAAACGTAAGCGAATGGTGTCAGAGATTTACTTCATTATAAATGATTACATTAAAGACCACACTGAGTTAATGAGGTAGGTGTTTTTCAATTTATTTGTTCTGTATATCAGCTTTTCCATTTTTTCACTCATCTTTTTCTCCCCCATCTCTCTCTCTCTCTCTCTCTGCTCAACGCAGCACCATCCTACACTGTCGATGGCAAACAGATGCAGTGTCTTGCTCAAACCAGGGTAGGGCCACTGTTCTCCGTTCCCCAGCCGAATCCCCATGCGATGTTGAATTATGAACGCGCCACATCATGAGTCTCTTGTGGCAGGTAACTGTGCACCGTGCCTGGAACGCAGCCCTGCTCTGTGCAGTCTACCTCATGGTACGATCGTGGAGTGTGTGCGCCGCCCCCTCCGGACCGCTGACCTGCCCTGCCGTTTGCTCCTGTGGTAACCAGTTCGTCAAGGTGGTGTGCACCAGGCGAGGTCTGATCCGAGTGCCCCCGGGCATCCCTGCCACCACACGCCACTTAAACCTGATGGAAAACAGCATAGAGACAATTGAAGCAGGCACATTTCAGCATCTCCGCCACCTGGAGGTGCTGCAGCTGGGCAGGAATTCTATTCGTCAAATTGAGGTGGGGGCCTTCAGTGGACTCAACAGTCTCAACACACTCGAGCTGTTTGACAACCGCTTAACAGTGATTCCGAGTGGCGCTTTTGAGTACTTATCTAAACTGCGGGAATTATGGCTCAGGAACAATCCCATTGAAAGCATACCGTCGTATGCATTCAACCGGGTTCCTTCTCTCATGCGGCTGGATCTGGGAGAGCTAAAAAAGCTGGAGTATATTTCTGAAGGGGCTTTCGAGGGATTGTACAACTTGAAATATCTAAACCTTGGAATGTGTAACCTGAGGGAGATGCCAGTTCTGACCCCTTTGGTGGGGCTGGAAGAGCTGGAGATGTCAGAAAACTACTTCCCAGAGATCAAACCTGGATCCTTCAGGGGTTTGAAGTCCCTAAGAAAACTGTGGATTATGAACTCAAGAATCACTACAATAGAGAGAAATGCATTTGATGATGTCACAGCCCTGGTTGAACTCAACCTGGCTCATAATAACCTTAGCTCTTTGCCACATGACCTTTTTGCGCCCTTGAGTTATCTGGTGGAACTCCATTTGCACCACAACCCATGGCGGTGTGACTGTGATGTTGTCTGGCTGGCCTGGTGGCTGAGAGAATACATCCCCACAAACTCTACCTGTTGCGGCCGCTGCCACACCCCTGCTCACCTACGAGGACGCTATTTGGTGGAAGTGGACCAGAGCACTTTCCAATGTTCAGCACCTTTTATTCTTGATGCCCCAAGGGATCTTAACATCTCAGCTGAACGTGTAGTCGAGCTAAAATGTCGTACGGCCCCTATGTCATCTGTACGATGGCTCCTGCCTAATGGAACTGTTCTGACACATGGTTCTTACCACCCACGGATATCAGTGCTCAATGACGGAACACTAAACTTCTCCAACGTGCTGCCAGCAGATACAGGTGTGTACACCTGCATGGTAACAAACATGGCTGGCAACTCCAACGCCTCGGCCTATCTAAACGTGACTGCGGCCGAGCTCAACACTTCTAACTTAAGTTACTTCACTACAGTGACCGTGGAGGAAGTGGAGCCCACCTCACAGGAAGTGATCAAACCAAAAACAGTAACTGCCTCCCCCTCCGTCTTTCAACCTGTTTTTATCTCCACGCCAACCGTTTTACTTCAAACTCCCCGGCAGGTCTCCGTGCCGACCGTACGCGGGACGGTACGCCCACCTGCCAGTCTGGATGAGGTCATGAAGACAACGAAAATCATCATTGGCTGCTTCGTGGCCGTCACTCTGCTCGCTGCTGTTATGCTAATTGCTTTCTACAAGCTACGTAAAAGGCACCAGCAAAGGAGCACGGTGGCAGCTGCAAGGACTATAGAGGTCATTCAGATGGAAGAGAACACAACCCACGCAGGGACGAGTTTACCGGGCGAAAGTGGGATGATTTTACCTAGCCTGAGAGATCACAACAGCACCTACAAACCCAGCTACAGCTCCTACAGAGTGGCACACTCTGCTCCCTGGGCAGAAAACAACATCGGTAACTCCCTGCACCGTTCCCGCCCCACCACCATCAGCACCATCCCTGAACCCTACCCGATCAAATCTCACACAAAAGAGAAGGTACAGGAAACACAGATATGACACTCTTACAGCCCTCTGTTCATCATAAGAAACATGCAATAGAATGCACAACAGAAAAGACAGCAATTACTTTTGTACCCAGTGCAAAAACAAGACTGTTTTTCTTGTACATGCTTATACATAAATATATTAATATAAATATATAAGTTAATCCACTATGGGATGGTAAAAGAAACAGATTATATAAAAGTGAAAATGAATTTAAACTATTTTCTAACTCATATTTAAGATGGGAAAATGTGACAATGCTGATTTGACATTGCAAATGAGGACAGATTTGTTTGAAGAGGGGCAACCTGTGATTTTTAGACCCTGCTGTATAGAACGCAGTGCTGTCCCATTTATACAGAAAACTTTCTAAGTAAGCGTCCACTGATTGATCTTAAAAGGCTTCTCTTCTTAAAAGCACCAAGAATTTGTATTGTGCCAAATGTTATACTTGCAATAAATGAGACCAGGTGAAGAGAAAGATGGACAGAAACCATTGCAAAACACAGAATGGAGACCCAGAGAGAACGAGAAGCTGCAAAAACAGAGTCTGTTGTTCTACAGCTCGCGGCCCAATGGTTTTTGGGCTGCGCCATAGTTTTGCAGCAAGCGTTTAACTATACAGTATGTTTCCAGAAAAAGCATCCTGCTTGCTTTATGAGTTTAATCTTCTGCCTATTACCCTGATGTTTCTCTTGGTTCTGACAAATCGGATTGACTTATCCACTGGTATTTTCATTCCATTTCATAATTTGAATATTGATTGCTTTTTCCATTTCTTTCAAATCCTGTACTGCTTCAGTTCTGATTTGACTGGCTTTTTAGGGCTAATTTAGTAACTGCATTACAACAGTTGCCTCAGATACGTAGTGCAAGGGCTCGACTGGATGTTTGTTCACAAGACTTTCCAGACGTTTGCCGTGACTGGACGGTTTACTGGCGGCTTTCTCACATTTACGTTGAGTCACGTTTTCTTTACAGAGGAAGAGGTTCAAATGAATGTGTGAATTATGGACTTTTCTTTATGGAGATCATTTAAACTGCAATTTTCATTTGTCCTTATTTTGAGCAACACTATTTTTATGAGGTGTCTACAGAGGTTACGACAATAAAAAGAAAACATTTGGTTTGTATTTCTCTAAAACTGAACTCCCACCTCTTGTCTTTTTTATTCAACTGCAGGGCATCTGATACAAGCATTTCAGAGGTTATGGAAAGTC
>JAZGTK010018327.1:0-11891 GCA_036877625.1 Ambastaia sidthimunki | reverse complement strand
GCTGGATCACTGTCTCTCTCGCCCACCATATTGGTGCCCACGCACACGTACATGCCTGCATCACTTTTTCGGGTGTGAGATATTATCAGTTTACCACCACGCATCTAAAAGAAACAAAAAAACTCATAATTAGTGCACATTGTCAGTCAAACCAATAAGAATGATATATGCATTGTATAAAGTCTGCAGTTGTTACCTTTCAGAGCTATTTCTATCTGATCTGACCTTTAACAAAGACTTCCATTGGTGTAACCCAATATATACAATATACCCAATATATACAATATAACCCAATATTCTGATGTTCAGTAATATTAACTTTGATTGAAATAAATGCACTTAATTTTAATGTTATCACATGAAGCACATTTTTAGCTTTTTCCACAAAACTTTTCTCACAGTTTGGTTCTTTCAATACTTTTAGTGTTGACATGGCAACGCTACAAAAAAAAACAGAGCCCTCAGTCCTAAACCCCAGATGAGAATTTGCATTTTCGAGTCATGAGCTACCAAAGGAAAAGAAAAAGTTACTACTAAGAGGTTGTTCTTTCATAGTTCATACGAAATAAAATTCGGTTTAAACTTTTAGGAGTACAAACTTTAACAGATGTTTCTCCCACAATTCCTTGAAATAAATAAAAAAAGAAAAAAAATTTGATGTCTTGGAAGAATTTAATGAGACTTGTTTGAGCTCGTTTTTAAGGATTTTAACGGACTTTTGTAACCTGGCAAACCTGAACAGTTTTAGTCATTCTTGAAATCTGTTTTAAAATTGTTTTTCTAAGAAGCAGGACAGCAAAATCATCAAATTGTGACCCGTGCTGGCAAAATGAGCCAGAATGCACACAGGCAAAACAAGTGAAAGATGTCAATTTTGGTGAAATTTGGAATTTTTTCACAAAAATGAGTTCATTAAGGGGTCAAGCAACCCCGATGTTCTAAATAGCAGTTAAACATCTAGAATTATCTTTATTTGTCAATTTTCTAAGAGGTGTACCTTCCTAAGTCTTTCCCTTGTTTAAGTAATCAATGAAAAAAGTGTTTTTTTCTGTCTTCTCAAGGACTCGTGCTGCAGGCAGGTGTAGCTCATTCATTTTGTGAAAAAATTTTTTTTTTATAATGTGCTCATTGTGACTCATTTTGCCAGCACAGGTCGGAATTGCTCCTCATTAATCTCATTATTCTGTACAGCTCTACAGAAACGCTTAAATCTGCCAGCTGTGATGTCATTTAATCAAGAAAAACAGGAAATGACCTCATCCACTGAGTCATCTGTCAATCGATGCTGGTTGCAGAGATATAGTGACGTCTCTGTTGCACTGCAACCCACTGCAATCAACACTCTGAAATCAGCCCTACATCAACATCTCACCCATCGTCTGCTATTGACTCACAGAGATCCTGCCATCCTTGTCACTGACACGAACGTTGTTCCTCTTCCAGGAGACGGTGGGCTCAGGGTGACCCCGGGGAGGGACGCAGTCAATCACAGCGGGCTCTCCGGCTGCCACCACCAAATCATTGGGAGGCTGCCGGAAATCATCTCTGAGAACTGTGGGAGATTGAAACAAGTGTTAGGTGTGTGTTGCTTAGCTTCTCTTTAGTATTTTGTCATCTTCTCCCCTGTGTGAGCTGTTTGCTCATTGAGGAAAGAGGGAATTGTGAGTCAGGGATGAACATGGATTTCTGTGGATTTTCAGCTTTCCTGAAACGTCCTGTCTTTCTTTCTGCAAGCAATTCCACAGCCTATGAATAATATAGTTTTCATAACAATGCATTCACATTAAATACAGATAAATAACTGACCACAGAAAAAAGTCATGATGTAACTGTTTCTTTAAAAAGTCTTGTGTGCCAAAATCCGACTGGGGAGCTGATTGTTTAATTCTCCAGATGCCCAGTTTAACAATGGCTGCGTGTTGACCTTACCAAGCATCTGTTAATGGCAGACACAGTGAACTCTGCTCGTCTCTGTTCTTTTCTTACCTTTCACACTGAGAGCAAACGGCAAAATGTTGCATTTCCTGCCGCCTGACTTGGCAGGGAATGTTACCCATAATTCCCTGGTGGTGATTGACAGATTAAAAATGCGACCCCTGGCCTATGGCAGCAGCCCTAGGGGGGACCTTTGAGTTTCCTACATCAAAGTCTGAGCTCCTACAGTGTTGTGTACTCTCACCAGCAGCTGGTATGGAGCCTCACATACAAACATAAATGCTACTCACATCCTCGATGAAATATACATGCGTTTTTGTGAAACCTGCACTGATGTCCATCACTTAATTATCAGCCTGACTGCTAGTGTATCTTTTCCTCTTATCTCTTAAACACTTTGTGGAAGGGGTTTTTCGATTAACTGTCCAATTACAAGGTATAAAAACTTCATGGGCTGTAAAAGAAAACCAAATCATGTGAACCGTGGAGCATGAAAATGATTCCAAATAAATAAATTCAACCATAGATTCATAATAATGATATGACCTCTAAGGCAGATCTTATGCATTACCAAGTCCTGGCCACACCATCTCTTGGCTGACCTTTCTAAATACAATGACTTGTGATAATTACTTATAAATATTCATGGAAATGTCATGTTATTGGTGATATTCAGAGCTCTGAGAGTTCAATTCTCTTTGTTAGTTAAACTTATTCTCATCTCCTGTCTATGAATATTCATATCTGCCAAGCTGGAACAAATGGTGCGGTTCTGTCATTGAGCAGTAAGTGTCTCAGATCTCACATTAGGATCTGAAATGGTCATCTGTCAGTCTGTGCACTCAGAGCCCCCCCAATCCCACCATGTCCAGCAGCAGCACCCCACCCAACACAATCTGTCGCATTCCTGCTCGCTCAGAACTTCTTTACAGTCTTTTACCAGATAAATGCCATTAAAGTAAGACAGCTCGATCTTGTAGTGGGCGATCGATGGCTTTTCATTGGCTGATGCCAACGGCAATATCTAGACAAATTATTATAACTGATATACTTATATATGAATAACAATTATTTGATGGCAAAACTTTAATATTAATATATTAATCTTTCATAGTTAGTTTTATAGTTTCATAGCCTGACTGAAAAATAGTTCATAACTTTCCCCAGCATATCCAATTGTCAGGTTGAATATACAGTTAGTCAAAAAATATATTTTTTAATTGAATAAAACCAGTTTATTTTAGATGTATGTTACCATTTTTAGGTTATCTGACAAAACATTTTTATAGTGCAGAAAATGTACAATTTCCCTTGACAAGGCTATCAGCAGATTTCAGAACTGATACAATGAGTACTTTATGCCTGTGGTTATTATTAGTCAATGCTGATAAACACAAAATATATTAACCATATACCAGTCCATTACTAGCCTAGAATACATAATTTGCATTAATTTCCATTTTTTTCAAGATTTAATTTGTCTTAAAGCAAAAACAAGTTTCACAACAGATTTGACATTTAGCTGAAAATTATAAGAAGTAAACAAAAAGAACCCTAAATTTATCCCCCAAAGTCAAAAAGAATTAGAAAACAAACTAAATATAAGATTATTCAATTGTCCTTTTCCCCTTTGGCCGTAAAAGCTGTTGACTGCCTTGTGCTTGCCTGCCACTGCTAAATGAGTGTCCATTTGTTCTGCTGGGCCATTTTCCATGAAAGTTCATAAACTAAGCAAAGGTCTCCACAGTGTATTAAAGCATATCTAAAACAGACATAGAGAAAGTAACAGAAAGAGAGTAAAAGAGAATGAGAGAGAGAGTGCAGATGTTGCAGAAAACATCTCAACAGACTAACGGTAAGCACAATACAGACATCTGCCCATCTCACCTCCTAAACAGCCTCCAGATTCTAACCAGATAGGACACGCCCACTCCGGTAATGAGAGCTAAGCCAGCGCAGAGGGTGACTGTTGGCCCCCTCCGGAACTATATAACCTCAGTCGTGTCATACATACACATGTGCATGCATGAGCTTTTAAAATTGGCAGTGAGCGCACACGCCTCGTCCCCTGCAGTCCGCCGTGGTGGCCCGTCACCTCCTGAACGCCATGTCACTTGCAGGAGGCATATGCACAAACCAGGACAAGGACAGCCTGTTCCCAAACAGCCCCCAGCATGTTGCATTTTTCAGGAGATGAGTCATGTGTAATTCATGAGGTCTAGTTAAGGAAAGAGAGGGGAAAATAGTATCACCGTTTACCTAGAGCTGGCCGGCCCGCACAAAGCCTGTAAAGGCCCACAGCGATACCACATGCCTTATGATGGGATGGAATGATACACGCTTTGGCTCTGCCAATGTTTATCCCTCTTGGCTGTCTGTGCAGGTAGCTTTTTTCTTTCTGCTCTCGTCCTCTACACTTTAGCATAAAGCAGGAAGAGGCAAAGCAGCGTGATGTTTAGTCATCTTTGAAGTGACTGACGTGAGTTGAGAGACTCATTAGCTACAGCTGAAAGCTCAGCTGGGTCACATGACCAGCAGAAAACATTATGGTCACTCTTTAATTCTGCTTGGCTAACTTCCACCCTGAACAGACCTTGCAGAACAGAATCATTATCATTCTTTACATATGCTGTAAAAGCCAGTTACCTCAGCCACTAAAATGATTTATGATAATAAATCATAACTTGAATCCTAATTCATAACTTGAATTAGGAGGAATTATTCTCCCTATATATTGGTTGTGTCCAGAGGGGTCATATACTTTCATGTGCCCCCCCAGATTTTTGAGATTAGTGGATTTTTAATGCACATTGTTGATTAAGTTTCATGATTATTGAAGTTAAAAAAGATTATTGTCAGTTTGAAATGCTGTGGTAGATATTGTCCATTTACATTTAAATTTTGTCAGTCCAAACAAGTGTACGGTTTGGTAGGCCATTCACTTTAAACTGTAAACTGTCATCTCCAGAACCTCATGTTGCTTAAAACTCATGCTACATTTGATTCTGTGGAACACAAAATGGGTTTTTATCAAAATGTCAAAACTCTTTTCACAGTGATCACTGGCTTTTAAGGTCAGCTGCAATTTTGTACAACAACTTTACAAAAAAAGTACACAAATGTACTTTCTGGAAACAAAATTCTACCACAACACTAACATGTTTTACAATTAAACTACAACGTTTTTTGGGGGGGCATCTCTTATTCTGTCTGCAGGTACACATAAAAATGCTGCCTAGGTAGGCCGCTCACTAGTTTTTGAGACACAGCCACTGTTTACATTAATCAGTTTAGTGATGTAGACTTAAAACACTATGAGTTTCACCATAAGGCTTTTAACCAGCACATGTTGATGACAACACACGGAACCGTTGGGACGAATGTGACCTTGCTCTGTTCTGTACCTGAATATGGCGCATTTATATCTAAATACGCTCACCGCTGTTCCCGTAATTCAGAGGCATGCTTTTGACTTATGGGAATGAAAGGAAATTTCCCAAGTTGAATCTCACCCAGGTCCATCTCATTTCAAAAAGCCAGAGGTCTTTCTTCTCCGCCCCCCTGTAGAGATCATGGGATGATGGTAAATGACAAGCCTGTTGGGACGTGCATTATTAATAGCCCATCACTGACTCACTACGCGCTCCTTTTCCTTACTTACACACGACGGCTCATTTGCATCCCCTCTGTAGAGACCCACGACACGTTTGACCGTTGGTGAGCGTTAGATGTTGATCTTAAAAGAACAATCATTCTAACCTGAAGAATTGGTTTTGGTTTTGACAAGTGGCCATCTGTTGATGTGTGTGTGTGTGTGTGTGGGTGGGTGGAGACTTGTGAAATGTTGCAGGCTAACTAAAACGTGGGGGCGCTTTTACACGTCCAGCTTTACGGGGTGCATACATGCAATTACATGAGAAATTATGCTAGCCCCTAACTTGCAATTATACAGCGGCGCATGAAAATGCACGTCGCATGAGGGCCGGCGTTCTGACTCGTGGCTGTAAATGTGTGTGCAGAAGATGCAGGATGTTGTTATTGTTCATTTACGAGGCGCATAAATAAATCCATCCCAGAAGTGCGTTAATTCCCGCTCTGTCGTTCCTTGTGTAGGAACTCGGCAAATCGACCCCCATCCACACAGAGACACCATGCCTGGGTTAATCCACACACTGCTTGTGTTTACTTCCTTTCAGACTGATAACACTGCGTTTCTTTTCTATGTAGAACCAACACAAATTTGTGGTTATCGTTTCTGGTCTTCTGTATGCTCTTTTGAACATTAAACCTGACATCACAAGCTAGAAAATGCGTCCAATTAAAATTTTATGGTGCAAGGACTAAAAAATTAACACACACAAGTAATACACAAAGAGCATGACAGATACGGTAGGTAAAAAGTGAGTTATGTTCAACAACATTGTGAATACAAGACATCCCTGAACAGCCCTTCAGTGGGTTTAGATAAGACAGAATGGGGAGAGAAGTATTAGGGTAAAGCTGCTACCAAAACACCATTACTTTATAATCCTGCACTGAGAAAGAGACCAACAGCTGGGTCTAGAGCCTTTTAAGCAAGTTTTATTTTTTATTTGTCCTATTTTATCTTAATCTGGGCTCAGGGAACGAGGCACTGTGCCCCACAGACTGACTGCCACATTCCATGCTTTGAAATAGATACAGCTTTTCTTTTGCATGAAAGCTTCAACAAAAAGCTGCTATTTTGAGAGAATATGTGAATGGATTGGTATTCAAGCCCAGAGCTAAATATCTGCTGTTCGCCAAGAAATAACAGGTTCAACTAGTTGCTTTGGCCATTATGGCAAGTGTCAGATTAAGCAGTCGTCCTTTGGCATACATATGTTGTTTGGATAATACTGTAACCCTCTATGTACTGTGATTTAGCTTTGAATGGATTAATATATTACTGTAAAAGCCAGATTTAACCTGTTTTGTTTGCCAGGAGCAACACTGGCTGATCACAAAATGCAGATCCTTTGTTTGTCAAAGGTTTTTTTTAAACAGTGTTCGACATAAAGGGGGGCATAAGAACATAAACACATAACCTGTAAGACTCCATTTTGTTTCATTGATTGTGTCATTAAAAAAACTAATACAAATTCTGTTATAATTGTCCCCCATTTTCATTTTTGCTTCATCTATTTTTTTCACAGTAATTTTGTTTATATGTTGTGCACACATTCTTTTGGCCTTTTTAGCATTTACTTGATACATTTGTGCAGTAGGGACATAAACACACAGAGATCTTTCAAATTATAAGAGCGGATTACAAATCTTTGTTCATTTATGACTGTTTTATTCCTAAATGACTAATTCTCTTTGTGTTGAGCGGTTGCATTTGCTAATACATATTAACAGATGTTTATACGCTTGGGTACATTAACAGTAGTTGTTTGTACAGTGTGTGATCTAATAAAAAGTTCATCACTGCTTTGAGTCAAGTCAATGAAACCAGATGAGATTCTGCTAATACATCCACTGGCACAGAGCTGCAGTCCTACATGATTCATTAAAAAAGCATAAATTCATTGATTCAACCATGGGAATTGAACCCGGGTCATTCTGCTTTAGGAACTACACCCAGATCTCACCTGAGAACACGCTGCATATTTCAATGGCATGAAAAGATTATGCTAACAATTGAAAAAGTGTGCATTTCTAAATATTAATATATAAATGTATGCACTTGGCAATGTGACTTACAATGTATTTGAGCTGTATTTTTAACAGTTTCTACATTCCCTGGAAATCAAACCCATGACTCAGGTGTTATTTCTGAGCTACGGAAAATATTTATTACTGAATTTTTAAGGTCATGATTTTTATGATACATTGAAGCAAACATCCCCGTATGCTCTGACCAATACCGGTTAAAATCTTTCAAATATAAGTAAAGTTAAGCAATGCTTTCAAGACAAAAAAGTTTGTGACTTTCTGCAGAAAATAACTGAGAATAATGACACGGACAGCTGTGAACATTATTATTCTTTTCACAGCCACCGTGTTTGTCAAAAACATTGAAAACGTGGGCACGGGTCAAAGCGCTAGTCATTATATAACGCTGCTCTCTAAAATTTCTTTTTCTGCAGGACGTTCGTGACTCTAATAGAACAGTTAATCACATCACACATGTTCACCAAACCGAGAGACGCAAATGATTCACCAGCAAACAAACACTGAAACTCTGCGTTCAAAGACTCCCGTAAGCTCAGCTACCCAACAGATGGGCTCTGTAGCATCAGAGTCCTACAACATTGTTCACTTATCACAAACAAGTTGATCCCATGTACGATAAAATTTTCCACGTCAATCCGCTTGCTATAATCTGAGATTCAGGAAGTGTTTTTTTAAATGATTAAAAAACCTCCTTTGGGGAGGGTGGAGCATTGGGGCGATTGGCCCCTCCCACCCGTGCCTCCACCTGTTGGACCCCTCAGGATCCTCCATCTTCATAAACCACCCGCTCTTCCCTCATGCCTCGGTCTTGCTGGCAACTGTCCAACTCTAATTAGCACATTAATCACTGCCGAGGAAAGGATACAGCCGGCGGTGAGCCGGGCCTCTAGGTGTGTGACCTCAGGCTTATCACCTCATCTTTTACAAGGGCGAGTTCTAAATACACCAGCATTGTGCTGTAAGAGCCAATATCCAGCCCAACCCGGATGCAGGAGTGCTGAGTTTGGTTCCTGCATGCTCTTGAGAGCTAAAACGTTTCTATTTTCTTTCTGGCTGTAATTGTCTGTTATAAATCATCCACAGTCTTGCTCAAAGGACCTATTGTAAGGTTCTGAGCAGTAATTATGACTCGGGGTCAATGGCCACACTCAGTATAATTCAACAAAATTCTATTACGTTCTAAATCTAGTTTATGAATCAGTGGTAAAATATAACAGGATTATTTTGTTGCTTCAAAAACTAGTCATCTAGTATTTTCCTCCATGCTATTTATAGGAGCCCTAAAAAGTGAACATCTATTTGAGAGTTTATTCAGAATACAGGATTAGGCGTACCACTGAGAGCATGATTGCGAATAATTTTCACCCAGCAGGTTCTGTTACTGTCTAGGACAGTAAGCAAAAATCTTCAATGGCTGGAAGGAATCAGTTCTCACATAGCAGTTAAGGTTGTCTATTTTAAGATCTTATTTCATTTCAACCGGAGCAAATACTTTAATCATTTCCTTCGGCAAGTTTGGTAAACGCATCAAATGGACTTGATATGACCTTGATCCTCTAACGTATATATATTAAATCAGCCTAACCTTCATCTCAAAGCTCCAGACGTCCTACCAAAAAGCCACAAACCTCTCATCAGCTTTCTGCTAATAAAACAAGATGCTCTGAGCTATTTATGGGTATCGTAATTGTTGTGGTTCATATAAGAGAAAAGAAAGACAGCCATGTGGAAAATAGGCAACATAAAAATTGCTGTTTTGAGATTTTAACGAGGAAACTTTGGGGATTCTAATTAGTTGCATTGCTTTTCTAATCAACAAACTTGCTAATCCAGTTTCTTCTGGCAGACGTGCTAGATCTGGAGTCAGTCCAGTGCCAGAGAGCTGGATTATGGCTGAGCCAAAGGCCCAGAGCACAACCGCACAGCAGGAGGACACAATCACAGGCCCGTATTACAGCATGCAAAAACGCACCAGCAGCCTGCCATGAAAGAAATCAGCAAACAAAACCTAAGGCCACATCTGAGAGGGATAGATTACTTTTGTTTCAGCTGTTATGTTCCATCCAGATATAACAGACAAGGTGGAATTCTTCAAAAACGACTTACTGGCTACTTCCAGCGAGGCGTTTCTGCTAACAGCCTCTCCTAGGTAATTGCGGGCGACACAAGTGTAAACACCCTCATCAGGTTTGCTCCGGCGTCCGTGAACGATACGCAGGAAAAATAGGGAGCCGCTGGGCAACAGCATGCGATGGGAGCGAGGGTCGTCCTTATTGGTCTCAACATGCTCGCCGTCTTTGTACCATTCCACCGCGGGCGTGGGCCGGCCGTCTGCCTTGCAGTTGAGGGTGGCCGGCTCTCCCTTTGACACGACTAGATCAGAGGGGTCCTCCACTATCCTGGGCGGAAAATCCTCCAAACGTGGACGAGACCCTGTGTGAGAACAGTGAGGGTTAATCTTTCAAATAAAGATATTTATATCACTGACATTACTTCTGACATTACAAACCACATTCAAAGTGGTTTGATTACCAGGGAACATGTACATCTTGTAAATCTTGTAATTCTTGTAAGTTCATCTTAAATGCACTGAAAGTCACTTTGGATAAAAGCATAAATGTAAATAAATGTTTCTGTCGCAGCTTAATACGCAACTAAACTACTAATTTAGTTAATTACTAACTTAATCATACAACTAAACTTTTTTTGTATAGCAAACAGTTTTGACTCGCATTGTCTTACTTAATTTGTGCTTTTGAACTACGCAACATTGTTTTTAGTTAAATGCAAATATTTCCATATAATCCTGTGCTATGCATGACATTACTGTACATAACTTGGCTTTGCAATGTAAATGTACAGCATGGAGCTTTAACTGATGGATGAGTCAAAACTGTTTGCTATAATTAAAAGCCACAGATGCTGTTGATGGAATTTGACCTGTATTGAACCCAGAACTTTCCTCTCCATGTGCTGTGCATAACTTTTTCAATATAAAAAACTTTTTCTATTTCAAGTTTAATTCTTAAAGCCTTAACAAGCCTTAACCTTTAACCACCGGTTGCTCCAGGTGGACTGAATCTCTGATTCAGCATCTGCTAGATTACTTCTTACCAACTTATGTGCTTAACCTTCATTACTTTAAGTCATAAGTAAACAAATGCATATGTTAAATAAATATGATCGCATCTGATTCATTTTCTATGATTAAAAACCATTTTTCTTCACTTGCTTGAATTTATTTCAGTATATTTAGTGCACATTATGCAAATTATTATCTTCTTCATCTGCCTGAAGCTACAATACCTGACAGTTCAACTAAACCACTTAAAGTAAAAATCAAACAATTTATTTCTTTATATAGTTATACTTAGTTAGTTAGTTGAATAAACACAATAAAAACACAATAAAACTACATTAACAGGAATACATGCTGGGGTGTTGGTAAAAAACACACTATTCAAGCACACAACAGTGTAAAACTACTGTATACTTTCAGCAAGCATCCGCCAAAAAAAGGAACGAGAGGCTTCTAATGGCCAGTGGGGGAGAAAGTTGAAGATGGACCTCTCAAAAGCTGATGACTCAGCATCTATTAAGCTTTCAGCCCGGGAGCCAGACGGAATCAGTGAGAAGTTAAAAGAAGCTGACATTAAGCCTGAGTCTAGCTCACCACTGCTGGTGAATGAGCCTCTGATCCGGCCATTAGTGCTGAATTCTGCTCTAGTCAGGGCTATAGAACTAACACAGAAGGTTTCAGCTTTGTTCACTGAGGCTTTTAAGAGGCGAATTTATACGTTACGAGGCACAGCAGTGCCTATATGTTGGGTTTTACACAATATTAAAAGGGTATAAGCTTTCTTGCCGCGTGTGGAGATTAAATAACGGCCCATATGGCTTTTTGAGAAACGCTTATTTTGTCCGAAAGCACTTAGAAGGAAAACAGAGCTTGGAGAGCGTAAGTTGTGTTTTCTTGGGGAAACAAAATCCAATGGCCTTGCTAATGAGTTTCATAAAAACTCAGTCGTGAACAGCTAAATAGTTCATCAGCCTCCCGCTGCACATTACACTCAACGTAAGTATGTTTATATCCGTTTACAACAGTCGGGATTATACTACTCAAAGCCATAATCAGTCTTCAAGTTATGGCAAGTTAATTAGTCCTTCTGAGAGAATGAAGGGAATAAATAAAAACCTGAACTTCCCATTCCCATCACGGATCACTGTGTGTCATTTGGTTTTCATTGTTTTCTTTACAA
>JAZGTK010018326.1:0-11891 GCA_036877625.1 Ambastaia sidthimunki | reverse complement strand
TGAAGAAGTCAAGCCATCTGTTTGCACCAGACTACAAGAGAACCCTAATTAAAAGGTATGGGTGACTGGAAGTAAACCATTAGAGGCAGCTGTGAGACAATAGTTTGTGGGAATGCAGGGTTAAAGTCTTCTCCACCATAGTTTGACCAATTAGGGAGATGTGCTAAAATTTGCAATTAAGATCTTAAAGTATTGCCTGAATGAATGCATTAATCCTGAATGGATTAAGTCCTGAATTGCATTAATTGAAATTCAATTATAATTTAAAACATGGAACTGACACAAAGACTGCAGACATAAATTCATATGAGTTTGTATTCTGGATATTTCTGGATATCTTCATCTTTTACATACATCATTGTTACATGTAAAACCCAAATTTACATCCTTACACTACATCTAGAAACTTAACATGCAAAGTAGTATACGTATACGTATATGTGTACTTTTTATTTAAAAATGCATAAAAACTTACCTGGTCCAGTTGATGTTTGGTATATGCAGATTAACCAAAATATATGTTTTATATTAAGCATCATCTTCTGTCTAGGAGGTAAAAGAAAGAATCATACAATCAGTAACTGTTATCTGTAAATTAAATGTCTTTTAAAACTAATAAACAGCGCTAAATGACCGAAACATTTGCTTTCTATTAAGGCTCACGTATCTCTAACGCCTTCACTCATTTTACTAAAACGATGTGGTGGTCATGTGAAGTGTTTCCTCTCAGAGGGTGGGCGGCGGATTTGAGTATTCAGTTGCTACAATCCCCTGTGGGGGGTGAGAAACAAACTTTTGCCACCGCACCACCACTACAGAGGAGCTCACGAGACTGCCCACATACCATATGAAGATGTTGTAAACAGCCCAGACTTTATAGGCTGGTTGTCACTGGATTAAAGCAAATATTTGTAAAAAAAAAACTGTAACAATTGAAGTGACGTATGTACGATAAGCCTTTTTTTATTCATGCATTTGTTTGTTCAAACAAAACTTTCTACATTTAAGCACGTCTAACAAACAAAATAATTGTGAATAGTTGCAACTTAGGTAAAATGAACGCATTACTATCACTAAACTCATCCAGCAAGCCTGACATCTGAAGCGCCACTGCCGTCCATTCAAATTCGCGCTGAAATATCGTTCCAGCTGAATGATTATCATTAGGTACTTGGCTGATATCTGATAGCCAATGTGTCAGACTCTTATTGTGAATGTGAATAAAGAAGGATTTAAAACAGCGTTGCCCAGATGTATTAAACTGTGCTGTAACCTATTACCAGTCAGTCACGCCCAATGATGCACAGTCAACATCAGGATGAAGGACTGAATGTCTTCCTGAGGTTATAGAAACTGTTAATACGTGCGTACTGCATCGGATAGGTACAAATACTGATATTTTCTTGATTATTATTTTCACATTAAATGCTGCAAATTAATATTCAAGCGGTGAAAACAAATAAAATATGTGCCACAAAAGGTTAAAATTTAGTTTTTCGTTAACATCCACAACATATTTAAATATAACCACTGCATTAAAATAATCTAACTTTGCAATTAATAAATAGACAATTTAGCTTGACTATACAGTCACGTTATTACCTAAATATCTGCAAAACATGCAGAGAACAGGACAAAAATGATACGACAAAATTAAATACTGTACCTTTTCTAAAAGTTATAATTCCAAACGAAAAGAAATGTTATTTTATCCCAAAACACAGTGATTCCACATCAAAACCTTTACGTGTGTCCTTGTCTCTTTGAAATTGTTGGTAATTTCCCCTTCTCCACTTCTCCAAGTCTTTCTGGACGTATGTTTCTTGCTTTTGTCCGGTGAAGATCCGGACACAAAATGTGAACGCTAACAGCGAATTCAAACCCATTTAACACCCTAAATAACTTCGTCAGGGATTTAGAGGAGGGGCTCACTGCCCAAAAAGTGAGTGGACATCATGTAGAAGGGAGGTGCGGGGAAAGTTATTGGGACACACGTCACAGGTGTCCCAACTTGTCCAGGGACTTTGAAAACAAAAAGCACGACATTTATAACTTTAAATATGGTGTATGCGCATCAAGTCCACATGAACTGAAATCCAAGCAGTCACCATGTGCTTGTGCGCCAAGTCAGAAGATGCTGTCACATTAAAATTAAAGGCACATCGGATGCGTGTGCGATGAATGTGAAGTCATGCTCATCTAGAGTAGGAGCAGTCTCAGAAGTGTAAATGTAAAATGATCCACCTGATAGTTGCTTACCCGCATCAATAATGTTCAATGACTATCAGGGTTTTCCGCTTTTGGTACTACTTAAGCACTACTTAAGTCTCTTTAATAAAGTTAGGTAGGTTACATCTCTGCACTTGTGAAAAGTTTAAACAACAGTCGTGGCTGCACTTAATATTAAAACACTTTAGAAACGCAAACCCAGTGTTATCAACTAATGAATGAATTCTTTACTTTTTTCCAAAGTACAATACCAATTTGTCCGAATAACTCCAAGCTGAAATACAGTACATTGTTTCTAAATAGAAACATAAAAAGGACAAAGTGATGTAAACATTTTAAGTAAAGCGACATGTGACAAGGATGTGCATCCCAAATTCAGTAAAGATAAGTATGCAAAATAAAATAATAGCATCAGTCAATTTTTGCCAGTGACAGTTTTTAAGCATACCTCCGCCAGCCCATCGCCCCACTCTTGGCTGGTATGTACCTCGGTCAAGAATGGGGGAGTACTCTGGTTCGGGCTAAATTGCGAGCTTGGAGCCTTCCTCCCGGACAGCATGCCAAATAAGCATTTATGAAAATTTACCATTACATGTTAGTGCGAATATGTGAAATTATATATATTTATGACTAGACATACTAAATGTTAATTGCCCCAGATGTTTATTATTGAAATCAAGATAACAACTTTTAACAACTTTTATTATAAGGTGGAGGTCACATTTAAGACATATAGCTTGAACCATATTCTAAGTGAAATTGTTACTGTAAATGAATTCTGAAAGTCTTAACGTAGAAAGGAGTATGACATTTTATTCCAAAATGGGATTTCCATCACAAACATTGAACAAAATGATAAATGTTAGATGTGGACATTTAATTAAAGTAAAACACAAAATGACAATTTTTCTATGATGCAATATCCACATTAATTAAACTAGAAAGAAAGTAACATGTATTTTCAAGAGCTTTCATTTTATTCTAAGGACACAGGATCAAGATTGCGCATTTTATAATTGCATTATAAACACTTATTTATAATAGCATTTAAAATTTAACAATGAGCAATGATTTTAACATGATAGGATTTTATTACCCTTACCCCTTGGTTCACCCCTTGACTAATCACTCACCCCATATGACATTATCTTGCCACACCTAATAGTGCACTATGCACTTTTTATGATATAAATACCCTACTAGTCGCTGCTGGTATTTTTGCATAAACCAATTTACCCCCTGGTAACTGGGCAAGAGTCTGTCCTCCAGGTTTGAGCACTTTTCCAACAACATGCAGGTAGAGCGGAGCAAAGCGAAGCTCATGAAGAGCATGCATGCCATCTCCCTTTTATACCTGGATATCCGGAGTGAGAATTGTCATACAAATCCCACTCACTTTATAATACACGCCATTATTGTGATTCCCGCAGATTATTGTGGTCAGATTGATTGAGTTATATTTGATAACATTTTTACTTCAACTAAAACTGTTAAAATACATTTTGTCACACTGGCTACCTGACAAAACCATTCTTGTTCATTGTTTTTCCTGATTTTCCTGATGTTTCAGATTTTATTTGATTTCATGAAAGACAGGAACTACATCATAACTGCCACCTGTAGGCGCACTGATTATGGAATAACATGGTGAATTTAAAAGGAAAGTACATCTTTTGTAAGCATGCAGCATCCCACTGATCATTCCTAAGTAAGACATTTAAAGATTTTACTACTAAATTTACAAAAGTGTAGTGTAAAAGTTATTCCACACTGCTGACTGAATGGTGTGTAAGTGGAAGAAGGTTTGTCTCTGGCTGACAATCACTTGATTAATTTGTAATTTCTCTTTGTAAATTAACTACACTTAGTATATAGCCATATATATATGTAGCCATATATTATATAAGCTCTAACAATAAACAGTACAGAGAAAGAACTATCTGAAAATAAAAAAATATATAATAATTCCTCAGGTGTTAGGACGTAAAGTGAAGTGTTTACGTGAAGTGTCTGAAAAGTTAAAACAGGCGTTTTCACAATCATGATACCAAATAATGAAGACTTATCCAAATATAACCTAATTCCCATGTGGCTAATTCCCATGTGGTTACTTGTATTTTTATTATATATCACATTTCTCTCCCACAACTCTCAAAAGCCAATCTGATATTGCAGTGCATTATCTTAAAAAGAGCTGTCTACCTCCCAACAGCTGGTATCTGTTTAAGAAGGCCAATAATGAAATCAGTGGTGGCCAAAGGAACACTATTAAATACCAATAAATACCATACAGGAAGACAAATCATACTATCCATGATTTATAGCTACCAATTTTCTTTGTTTTCTTTCTCTGAATTTTATGAATAAGGAATGCAAATTATCATACATTTGATGATTTGAATTTAAATAAAGCAGACAAATAAAATGCCCAAAAGCCATGATTGTTAATTAAATGCATGAACAACAACGAATAAATATATTTATTTGATTAATGTAGAAAATAAAAATTATATGAGCCATGTTATATTCTATTAAAAAATACTATTGCTTTAACTTTGCTTTAGCAAATACTCAGTCCCTATTGCACATGGTGTTGGAATCTTTAAAACAAAGACTGGTTTTATTAGGTTCATTAGGATATCCTCTCCCCATGACAGATTTTAAAATACAGTTATAGGTCTTATTTGTTATGCCTTAATAGTTGGAGGTCCTAAGCACCAACAAAGCCAACATTTTATTGAGTCTGTTTTCCAAGAAAAACTTAAATATGCCACTCCATTTGACATTTTGTTCATATAAGGTTACAAATACATAAAAATATAAATTACAAATATAAATACATTTATGCATTATGAACATATGCATTCCCTGGAAACTGAACCCATGATGCTGGTGTTGCTAGTGTCATAATCTAACAGATGAACTACAGGAAACCACACAGACAAAACTTTTCCTACCCAGCGTAATCAGTGAAGTTTAATGCAATGTTTAACATGATACACAAGGAAACTAATATATGGAATTATTTTCAATACTGAAGCAGGGCTCTGTAATTTCTATTATATTTTATGGTTGCAGAAGGGTGCAGATCACCCTCACACTTCATGTTAGATTCATCATGTCATCATCATAGATTTATCATAGATTCATCATTTGCTGTTGTTTAGCCTCCTTTTGATATAAAACTTTGATACTGTTGCACTGTTAACCAATACCACTGGAACATTAAGCATACATTTTGTCTTCTGAATCTTTATCCATAGTGACAAATCAGCAACACAGGCCAATACATAATATAATTATTCTTTACAGTGTAATTGTTGTCAATTTGTCTTTACGTTGTCAAATAGTCGATACATGTGAAGACTGGTTGTGTCAGTCACACAGCTCACGCTTGCAGGAATGTCCTGTTTTCTTCTGTCAATGTGGCTATAAAGTAATTAAGGTAATTAGAAGGGGTAATTATAAGGATTTGTTAGGGTGGACACAGGAAAATAAAGCCTACAGCTATACAAAAAAAGTAAAACTAGCAGGTATTAGCCTAACCATTAAAATGATTTTGTGGAAGAAAGTATTTAAATCTTCTGACTCAAAATTCTGTGAAGTATCCCTTTATAGAACAATGGGGTGAAACAAAGGTTATCCAAATTATTGTTCCCAGCTAAATTACAGCAGCTTGTACTACAAAGGACATCACTTTGTGATTTAGGGGTGGGTGACCTGAGATAACCCTAGTGACTCCACTGACACCATTTTGCCTGCTTCTGTGACCTCAGAATCATACTTTGACACCCTTACTGAAAAGCAATAGCTGCAACATTCCACAAAAGATGTTAAAAAAGATGTAGGGGTGAGATGTTAAAATATAATGTCACATGCCCAAAGTACAAATCCAAGTCATATTCTTAATAGAGAGATTGTTTTAAATGACAATATATAAACCTTTTAAAACAGACATATCCGGAGCTCCAACACTGTTAAACAGTAATATATGCTTCTGTAAAAACCACTACTCAATATGATTTCCACTATGTGTTAAAATTTTTAAATAGTTAAATTTCCACTAAAGAACTACAATATCAATAATCCTGAAGAAAGATTCTCCTAGGAGCCAATAATCAAAGAAGATGTTGTTACCATGGCAATGAGATCTCAGCAGTGAACTTACAGTAAACGCCAAAATTAAAAAAAAGCATTAAAAAATTAATGAAAAAGCAGGTGGTCGCTGTTGCAGATACACTGCTTACCGGACATACATTTTAAAAGGAATCAACTGCATTTTGTCACCACTGTGTGTACAGTATGTTTAAAAGTAAATATCTAGAACATTCACTTGCTTGCATCAGAACATTTGTTCAGTCATTGGAATCAATTTGCATGAAACAGTATGTATGACTTTCATGATGTGAGGCCAAATAAAACATATTTTTTTACCACAACCTTTTGCACAAAGAACTGATTGTTGTATTTCCTCAGGGCTATGCGTTTGTACTCTGAGCATTACATCAAGCATTTCACATGAAGCTGTTTCACTGAGCTCATTTCCAGCAGATTTCAGCTCAGCACAGAAAGCATTAGGTTCCTCCCTCGTTTTCAAAATATGACTCAGAATAAGCTTCATATATGATTAATACAATTTATTTACAAAGGATTTTAACATTCGTGATTAGACACACCTGT
Organism: Ambastaia sidthimunki; assembly: GCA_036877625.1. Lineage (NCBI taxonomy): Eukaryota > Metazoa > Chordata > Actinopteri > Cypriniformes > Botiidae > Ambastaia > Ambastaia sidthimunki. The sequence goes on along the minus strand of JAZGTK010018326.1, from coordinate 4,982 downwards.
ATCAGAGTATTTAAAAGCTGGCAGCGTTCCCATAGCGTTTCGACGCAGCGTCTTGTTGTAACCAGGGTTACATTCGTAACCTGAGACGTTTTCTCCTTAAGGAAAAAAATGAAGCATTCAATTAATAATTTGCAGTGTTTTAGCATAGCCAAAACTTTGTTATGTAGGAACTGTAGCATAATTTCATATGCTTAATTTTAAATAAATAAATTTTATTTTATACATTTTAAATTTTTTTACACAGAGTCAACAGAAATAAACAGAAAATCCTTTTCTATTTTAAAAATTTCATAAAGAACACCAAAAATAACAGATTTAACATGACCTGTCTATCAGGGCATTCTCAGTTACACCCATTCAGTATAAATTTCACTTAGCCATGGGGAAGGGCAATGTGCTTGTCATACTGAGGTGATATACCCATATCAAAGGTAATGTAGACTTTATGTTCATAATTTTAGAAAGGGCCCATTATATGTATGTTATTGAGAGAGGGAAAAGGGGTTAGAAAGGAACATTGCAAAGTATTGTTATATGGTGACAGTTTTTTCATGAACTTATGTGCTAACCTGAAAAGAAATCTTAGCCCAGTAAAGTTGGGAAAATGCAAGGACGAAGCAACACCTCAAATTTCCCAGTTATATGTAAACATTGAAATAACTTAAATGTTCAAAAAATAATATTTACTTTGTTTCTGAAAGACAGTGATTTTTATGTTTTTAATATGTGGTTCTCTGAATTCCATATTATTTATTTGCTCTTTTTGGCCTGTTAAAACTTTGCTTACTGCCCCCAATTTGCATAATTGCAATTTGTTTTCTTAACCAAAATGTGTTTCCGCTTACAACCACGAACACTTTCTCTGCACTTTGTTTTTATTTAATAGGTATAACTCAAAATAATAAACAGATTGTGTGTTTGCGTGTGGTTATTGTCACGGACGAGCCAGGCTCTCTAACTGCACAATCACAGCGCACCCTCGCCTGAATACTAATTATACACACCTGAATATCATTTAGCATTGCACTATTTAAGCACACGCCTCACGGTCCCTCACCGTCTGACATCACTATCCCAACAGACTCATGAGTGCCACACGGTTACTCTCTATTGGTTTCTTCAGTGTGATTCCTCTCCAACTCATTTTGGATTACTCTCGCCCCAACTACCCCTGCAAGATTGATCTTTGACTCACCTACTCCATCTCCTCACCTGCACCCTCACTCACCTCACCGAGGTTTGTGAGGTGCCTCCATCTCCGCTCAGCATCCAAGATCTCCTGCTCTGTAAGTATAATGGACATTGCCATTTCTCGTATCGTATTACATCCATTACATTATACTTCAATATCCTAAACCTCACCTGTTGTCTGGATTCTCCTGTTCAAGAAACCTGTTTACATTTTACCATCTCTGTCTGAGTCGTTCTGTGACGGTTATAACAATGCTTCTTGGGTTTTTTTTGTTTTTTTTTTTAAATAAATTGCCTTGGCACATGGTAAGTTAGGCCACAGCACAACATGTTTGTGATAGAATTAAGTCATTGTTAATTGACTCAATGGCCCATATGTTTTCCAGAACCCATCTGTGACAAAAGGGACCATCATTTATCCTTCGATGACAGGTTTGCGTTTATCTGTTCTTAAGCGTGAGAAGCTCTAGTCATTAATCATAAACTCTTACTCGTCTTTTAATAGCCCAAACTCTGAAGATATTAACTAGTTAACAGTAAATGTCTGGACCTCTTAGTGTGTTATTCAGATTACTCAGTTTGGGTAAATCTGAAAAAGGTAAATTTGGGAAAGAAAATAAGAAATTTCTGAAGGAAAAAAAAATCTTCTGCTTGGTGGTTCTGACCATGGACCATACTGAACTGGTGGACTATGTTTAACATATGGCCTTTGATATAACAGACTGCAGACTTTTAACTTTTACTAACATGTTAAATGTTACTAACAAATATTACTAACATGCAGCACATTAACCAGAAATTGCGAAAAACAACTGTGCACATTTTATTTTTTTTTAAAAAAACATTCTATGCGAGATTTGTTTTTATTTTTCAGTTTTCTTCCTGCCGTGTCTGGTACTACCTCAGCTACAAACAAAATCTTCAGTGTTTAGAAACTCAGACATGCTATCATAAAATGCAAAAGACCTTTACAAGTTTTGACATGATTCAAAAGTAAGAGTGAGAATATAAGCTAATGTCATGCTTTACCCACACATATGAACCTTGTTTGAAAATGATTGGCTCCATTAAACTCTTAATTTTCTCCTTGTTTGTTTGTCTCTCTCACTGACCCATTTAATCTTATCCTTTAAACGTTGACAGTTTAGCAGGATATTTCCATTCCTTCATCATGTAAACAGAAGACTCCATGTGAACCCAGACACATCCACAAACAACACATGGCAGTTATTGCACAGGTGGAAATCATGTGTGGTCGATCAATGTATGTAAAGTCTTGGAAATTAACTGGAAATTCATGGGTTTACATTGCAGTTCAGACATACTGACAGGCCTATGTGACATTAGGCGAGGTAATACGCTCCTCTTAATAAATACCTCATAGTCTAAAGTAGCTTATGGGGAAATGAAGTCAGCTTGCAGGCACAGGGTGGGAGACTGTTCTTAGTCACTTCACTGTCTCATTTCAGCACATGCACAACCTTATTTCAGCACGAAGAACTGAAGTGAAGTCTTGTATGAAACTGGAGATCTATAATGCAAATATGATTATTCCTACTTCAACCCATGAAATAGGTTGAAATCTTGAAATAATTGCCATTATGTTGCTGCATGATTCTATACAAAAAGATTCATAGTTTGTATTATTTAAATATTTGCATTATTTTAACATTTTAGCTTATGTCAACCAATAATATTCTGTGGATATACTTTATATGTGGAGGTTGTTGATCTTAGGGTTTAATCTGAGGTTAGTTAGTCATCTATGTTGGTAATTGTTCGGGTTGAGCTACATACTGTAGTAAATGTATAGGTCTTTGCACAAGAATTTTCAAACACTCTGTACTCTAAGACTGAACACTTGATAGAGTCCCCAACAGACCAGAAGACAAAATGGGCCAGAACATCTGAAATGTGGTCCATTGTAATAAAGGATAATCTTCGCATGGAATCATTAAGTGCTTCTTATTTTTGGCCCAGATTCTCAGTAGACAAACAAACTTGGCAGCTGGTTTCTCCACTTTTTGGTGAAACTTCAGTTTTGAGTTTTCTGTACCCCTATGCTTTCCACAGCTGTGTGAAGCTCTTGTGCTATGACATAAGCTTGATTTACTGACTATGATACATTAGAGGTCAAGGGGCAGGTGTACTACAGTTTGATGAAAGAGTTTAAACTGTAATGTTCTGAAAAAGGGGTGTTGCTAAACGTAGAGAGTTTCTTGTAAAGGGTGGGTGTGTTAGATGTGGATGTACTCTTGTGTGCAGTACCGTATACATTTTTTAAAGGTTTAGATTTATATAATTTACAAGCAGTTTAAATAATTGGAAATCAAGATAAATTACTGTATTAATTATACAATTAATTGTATCTTACAGTAAATTACTATTTGAACCATAGCCTCAATAACAGACAGAGCCTCATAAAATTGGCTGAATTAAGATGTCACTATGTGATCCACTACAGGGCATTTGAGAAACCAATATTCATTTAAAGAGAAGATTTGAAGCCCCACCTGTTTTGCATTGCCAGGGACAGACTGAACTTTAAATAACTGAAGAACTTAAAATTTGGTTCGATTAAATGTACTTCAGATGACTTAAAAATCCAGATACTTATTTAGAATATCAGCACCAAATGGAATTGCAATAATATTGACCAAATTAGTCAACCAGTTTTGGCCAATACAGCCATTGGTTAAGGCAATGTTGGTGTGTCCGGCTGGTTGGGATGCTCCAACTATGCAATGTTTTTGCAAGAGAGAGAGACAGAAAGAGAGAGAAAAAGAGAGGGAGAGAGAGAGGGGGGGGAACACTCATCTTAGTAATAAGAGACTTGTGTCATCTGTGTTTAAACAGAGTGAGATGTGTTTATGACTCCCTGCCTACTCCTCTCAAACAAGGCCAGCCAGAGAGGATGCACTGATCTAACATTTCTTCTACAGAGGATCAGTTGTGCCAACACATGCATACACATATTTACAGTATATACCCAGTAATGGGTGAAAAAGATATCATGAGAGTGACTGCGTGTTATAATCAAATATTATATATATGAATACTAATCAACATTGTAAACATGAAGATATAATAATGATTTTATGCTGACAATAAACAAACAGAGTCTTTTTGGAAGGAGGGCAGGCAGCATTTCAGTTAGATGTTGAACGTTGACACCACAACCCTTCCCTCATGTCCCAGGAGTCCCAACCAACTCTTGCTGCAAAGTTGTGAGTGCATAAACAGACTTGTTCACAAAAATTTCCACTCTGCAACTCAGTATTTTCACATCTGATATATTCTGTGAAACTATCATTGTTTTCAGTGTGGAACAAAACTCCCACAACCCAGACATTGAACCAAACAAAACTCTTTTCAAGTGGTTCATTCAAAACAGATGCACCACCTTAAATTTTGCTTTCATCACTATGGTAATAAACTCCCCCCTTGTGTGACCATTGCTCAGCATGTTAACACAAACTACAGTACCCTCTTGACTGCGTTAGAAGCTATAGTCACATGAGAACATAATGTCTTACCAAATCCCACTTGGTATCAATGGATCACCATGCCATCATTTTACCTGCAAATGTGTTTGCTTATTTGTGTGTTTGTTTTGACATAGACCATATTTGACACATTCATGCGTCTTGTATGCTAATAATGAGAGTATGCCAATGAGAGTGATGAATGACTTTAATGTAAATCACTGGTTACTGAGCATCTTGCTTTCCATGGAGAATAGGTATTTTTCAGTGTTAGATCTATTAAATGCACCTATTGAGGGATGCTAC
>JAZGTK010018325.1:0-11891 GCA_036877625.1 Ambastaia sidthimunki | reverse complement strand
AATATATAAAAATGTAATGAAAATGAAATGGCTTACCAATTGTTGGGATGGTGGTTACAATTTCTCCCAGCTTTAGTTTGTAGAGAATAGTTGTTTTTCCGGCTGCATCCAGACCAACTGATGCAAAATGCAGAAAAAGTGGCTTTAATGACTTGAATTTGGCAATGTTATTGTTATAAGCGTCTCATAACATGAAGAGCAGAACCTAACCAGTTTAACTTCAATAATGCAATTCAACTAGGACAACCAGACTTTGCATGTGAAATTTTTGGGCCCAGGACAAATCAACTCAGTTACAAACCTAATAAATCCGGCATAAATCCGTTCCTTTCATTAAACATGTTTAAATTCACTTATTAACTAGCTGTACTTACAAGATGTATTCCATTAAGCACCCACAGTTGTTTTTAAAGAGTAGCTTTAACGTTATTTAAATGTCACAGATTATGAGCGATTAGAATTAAATTAATTCGGTTCAGTGTCTAAAACAAACAAAAAAAAAACACCGGATCCACCCAAAGGGTAATATCACAACTGTTTTCTGATATAATAACCTAAAGGTCTCTGACAACATGTCTTTACGATAGAAAGTTACAAGTGAGAAATGGTGAAGCTTTAATATAGTCAAGTTAATAATTGATTAACGTCAATTCTCAAAAGGAAAGCATCTCTGTCTGCCGTTGTTTCTATCACTATTAAAACTTACCCATTAATATCCTCATTTGTTTCTTGCCGAAGAGTTTGGAAAACAGCGACGAAATGGTGAGCCCCATGTTGTAACCCACAGACTCAGCTGGATACTGAAACAAAACTATAAACGCTCACGATATGATTACTGGAACCTGTAGGTGTGCGTCACTCTCGCCAGCTTCCCTGTTTCACACACGGCACATCCAGCGTGGGATTAATGACGTCACGCATCTGTGCGCCGAACTTTATTTAAAAGTTTAAAACAAATGTTTTTTAAAATTTGTTACATATTTTTTCAACAAATAAAACACATGGTAAAATAATTTTAATGTAATGTAAATGTAAATCACTGTCTTGTTTATTCATTATCCTGTGACTGGCAAAAATAAATAATCAAATAAATAAATAAAACGAATTAATGTAAGGAAATCTTACAAAAAAGAAAAAAATAATAATAGAAGCAAAAACTAACTCGATGGAAATCATGCCACTTCGTTTTCCAACCCTATTAAGAGTAGTAATAATGTATGTTATTTAAAGCATTTTTTCAAAGGGACCTATGATAATTCAAAATTAAACAATTTGACCTGTAACGCTCTTGACTTTGGTCTGTGATACACTCAAAGCCTGCAAAACACTTACACTATTAAACTTTTATTTGCACTCATACGTCACTTACCAACCAGGAAGACCTTGCAGAGCAAGTAAATAGGACACGTATTCAGGTAACTGCATTCATTTTCATTTTAAATATAATTACGTGAGCAGTAAATGTAGTTTAAGTCACATACGAACTGTATATACAATGTATTTTGCCGGCTTGTGCTTTAATGTGTTAGTTTTCGTGGCTCTACCTACCTGCTAACTAATTAGCAAACAAACACTAAAACTTAAAGTGCATATTTGCTTCAAATACAGAAACAAAATGGCATAGTAATAACGTTTATTAAACGTTCGGTGTCTTAATATTTTCTTGTAGGCTGTAATCTTAGTATTATATCAACATTGTGTTTGGGTCATTATTTAGCTGGCCAGTCTAAATAGTCTCTATATTGTCTCTATATAGGTTTTTTTTTGTTTTAATTAGGCTTGTTGTTGTTTTACGTGATGGCAACTTTGTACTTCTGTTTTTGGTAGCTTTAAAATGAATGTTTACCTTTCTGCTCTGCAGGTGGAGTTTATATCTGTGAGTATGAAACCTGACTGACAGTAATACAACATGGAGAAGTTTGGCTTTGGTGGAGGCTCAAGTAAGAAGGAACTGCTTGACACTATTGAGGTGCAAAAGAAACAACTTGTTAAGTATCAGACTCGTTTCAAAGATGTTGTCAGAGCATACCAAAGCCTACTTAAGGAAAAGGAGGCTTTGGAAGCCAGCCTGAAGGTACTGACCATTTCTCAAGAGGTTGACTTAAGCCAGTGTGGTGACGGTCTTTATTCAAGTGGTGGCCATGGAAACACAAAGCGGTCTTTGCCCTCTGATCCCGGGGATGACCACTGTTCCCTTCACAGTGAAGACAGTCTGGACACAGCAGCTTCTGCTGATACAGCCACCAGTGTGACCAGTAGTAGTACTAAGGGAGACGTAGTAGAGGAGGACCAAGCGTGCACTGTAGATGGAGCTGTCGGCAGTGTCGCACCCGTTTTGTCTGCTGATGAGGCGAATGGGTCTGAGAGTGGCCTTAGCACCAGCAGCAGCGGATGCATGGAGCAGCCACCACCTACTGTTTCTGCTGCAGTAGATGCAGATCGTCGTGTCATTCAACTAAAGACACAGCTGTCCACCCTGACCAGTTCCCTGGCTACCATTGCTCAAGAAAAGTCCAGAATGGAAGCCTCATTCCAGGCGGACAAGCGGAAGATGAAGCAAGAACTAGAGGAGCTACAAGCCAAGATGGAAGAAGATCAAACGCAGCACCAAGCCGAGCTTCTGAACCTGCAAGAGCTTCTGGCAGAGAGCAAAGCACGCATCATCACTCAGCAGCATGAACTGGAGCAGGAGCACAGTAATCATGCGCTCATGCTCCGGGAGCTCCAGAAACTCCTTCAGGAAGAGAGAGATCTGAGACAGGACACAGAACTCAAACTTGAAGATGCACGAGAAGCTATGTCTGAAGCAATGCAGGCAGCAGATCGAGGGTTGGGTTACGAGGCACGACTGAAAGAGATCACTCAGGAACGAGAGGAGCTGACCAAATGCCTGAAGATTGCAGAAATGGAGAAGAGCAAACCTGACCCACGTGTGGAGGAACTCCAGCAGGAGATGGCAGAGCTTAAAGCTCACTTTAATCAGCAACTTCAGCAAGAAATTCGAAAGGTAAATTTTAAAAGGGCCATGTAACCGTTTTTTCCTGTAGTCCATCTATGAGATGTATTGCACCAGAAACAGTTACCCATGATTATTTAGCATTGACCATGACTATTCCTCATTCTGTCTTTGACCATTTAAATTAAATTAACACAATTAACATTGTGCTTTTTATAATGTTACATTGCTTCAAAACAGCTTCACATATAATCAAACCAGAATTAAACTAACCGTTTTTGCTACTTCTAGACTTTTGTATATAAATGACCTCTAATATGATTGATTGGCTAACCTCTGAACATTTATTTTTATTTGTTAATGTATTTATGTAGGTAGCACAGGCAGAGGAGAATCTAAGAGAGCAGGCGCAGATGGAGGAGGCACGAGTTGCCAGCCTTGAGGAGCGAGTTTCAGAGCTCTCAGAGTTGCTGGGTGCCTGCGAGAAGGCCAGACAGAAGGACCAACAGAACGCTCAGAGGTTGCGAGAACGCATTCTTCAGCTAGACACGGAAAACAAAACCTTGGCGATCGCAGCAGTTAACAGGACAACAATCTCTGATCTAAACATTGATGACACAAACTTAAATGTAGACGTGTTGAAGGACAAGCTTGAGAAGGTAAAGAAGTTACTACTGTTGGCAGCACAAAGGTCTCAAGACCAGAATTTGGATATTGAGAGGCTTATGGAGGAAGAAAAGGACCAGGAAGTCTCAGAAGGTGAGAAGACTGTAGTACTCCACTACCAGCAGGAGCTCCGGCAACTGAGAGAGGAATTTGAACGCTACAAAATGAGGGCCCAAGGTGTTCTGAAGAACAAGAATACAAAGGATGGCAACCAGGCCAAAGAGTTGGAAGAAGCACGTGATCAGCTGGCTGAGCTGAAGGAGAAGTACATCAACCTTCGCATCCTCTCAGATGAAGCAGATGCACAACACAAACGTGACCTGGAGGAGCGTCAACAGGCGCTTGTGGCGCTCCAGCAGACCCATAAACAGGAAGTTGAGAAGCTAAATGCCCAGAACAGGGAGAACTTCTTGCGGCTTGAGGAAGAGCTGCATAAGCAGCGAGACCGCACAATGGCCATACTGGCTGAAAAAGACCTTGAACTGGAGCAGCTTCGGGCTGCTGCGATGATTGGCTTTGGAAGCCATCAGAGGCTTGCTGCAAATAATGGCACAATGATGGAAGAAGGTGATTTAGATGGGGGTGATCTAGCACAGGAAGAAAGTGACATTATTTCTCAAGCCCTCAAACTAGCCGGACCCAATGAGCCGGCTTTATTATTGTACGCTGAACAGCTGGCGCGTAAGGAGGTTGAGGTTGCCGCCTTACGTAAGCAAAAACATAGACTCGAGGAGGACTTGCACCAGCTACAAGGGAAGCTGATTGCTAATGGAGAGAGGTATGAAGAAGAGGTTGCTGAGTTACGTTGCCAGCTGGACAAGCGCATTCGAGACCAGGGAAGAGATGGGGCCAATCTTGAGTATCTAAAGAATGTGATTTATAAGTTTCTTACACTCCATGACACCAGAGGGCGCCAGCAGACTCTTACAGCCATTCTGACCATTTTGCACTTTAGTCCTCAAGAGAAACAAGCTGTGCTGAAGCAGCAAGCCCACAGTTGGTGGACAGCAGGGATGAGATAATGCAAAAGCTAATGGGTGGAGATGTGCACTTCATGGTTCTACTGTGCTGAGAGAAAAAATCTTTTATTTTTATTGACCAACGATTTAGTGTGTAGTGTGAAAAGATACCAAAAACAAAAGAGACAATCTGGATATGTTTCTGATAATCAATAAACATTTTTTTTTTGTATGAAACCAATTAAATGATCAGATCTTGACACTGTGTCTTGTACATAAGTTAGGTGCACCAAAATGTTGTCATTTATTTTGTATAATAACTGGGGACATTACCTATAAAAATATAACCTGTTAATGTAACACTATTTTGGTTATGTTAAAATCTACAGAATGAGTTATGCCAAAGAAGGCCCTGTCCAAAAAAAGAATTAAAACATGAAAACTAAAATAGACTTGCTAAATTAAAAATTAATTATTTAAGGCAAAATTATTTAGTCTATTGATGCTTTCGGACATTAGCACTTTTATTTGGTTCATGGTGAACTTAATTTATATATTTAACATGCTAATCATACTTTTTCCAGGGGTTCTGATTGTGATGTTTCAGTGTCTTCATTAAATCAATTAACTATTGATTAACTTTCAGCTGTAGTTGAGTGTGCTTTGAGTTTGCAAACCTCTAGCGGGTTTTAATTGCTAGGGTTACCCTCATACTTTACAAGCTTTTATTGGATGTCTTGAAATTCTAATATATCCCAGGGAATTTAATGACTGTTACACCTGTTTATATAAGCATATATTTACATATATGTTTTGAGAAAACGAATATGAGATCAGTTCTCCATCTGTCTTTTGTAATTAAATTTATATCAATCCAGCTATGGTAAATTTATGTTTTCAATTACATAAACTATTTTTCTCTCTTCTGCATTTTATGGATTTTTAATAGGCTATAAATACATTATATAATTATGAAACAAAAAAAATCTATATTCTAGTTACACTTTAAGCCAATTCCAAATGTTTTATTTAATACCATTTTCAGTCACAACACAACATTTCAAGGTTTTTGTAATACGTAATTTAAAATTCTTAACTTGGAATATTATTTGAACTCAGGAATAATAATAACTTACATAATAATAATTATAATCTACACACAACAATATGGCGAAGTGGAGCGGACTGCTTACAAATAGTATTTCAAACAAAGAAAATGAATTTAAATTCAGTAGTGGCTAATAAAATGCATTTTTAATTTGATTAAAATTTGGAGAGCCCATGTCGGCATGAACAACGATGATGAACGATAAAAATGTAGGGGTAAAACCTAAATTAGCTTCACAACATGTCTTTATAACAAATTTTCATGCGGGTCTACAGTTGTGCTCATAAGTTTGCATACCCTGGCAAAAAATGAGAAATTTTGGCATTGGTTTTGAGATTATGACTACTCATGCAAAAAACTGTATAGACACGAACATGGATTTAAAACCATTTATAGATATTAAGCCATAGACGTAGAAAAACTTGTCAAAGGACCTGTGTAAAAAAAAATTGGGGATCTCGATACCAACTCAAAATCAGGTAGATCAAGAAAGTTTTCAGCCACAATTGTTCAGAACACAAAGAATAAACCCACAGGTAACCTTAGGAGAAATATAGGCTGCTCTGGAAAAAAATACTTAAACAAAATGAGCTGCATGGTCAAGTTGTCAGAAAGAAGCCTTTACTGCATGAATGGCACAAAAAAATCCTGGTTACAATATGCCTGACAACACCTTGACACACCTCCCAGCTTCTGACACTGTAATTTGGAGTGATAAAACCAAAACAGAGCTTTATGGTCACAACCGTAAGTGATATGTTTGGAGAGGGGTCAACAAGGCAGTGAAAAGAATACCTTCCCCACTGTGAAGCATAATGGTGGCTCACTGATGTTTTGGGGGTATGGAAGCTCTAAAAGCATGAGCTAGCTTATAAAAATGGCAGAATGAATGCAGCATGTTATACTTCAGCAAGAAACAACTGGCAGACAATTGAGTGGCCATCAGCCTCCTGACTTTGATCAAATTAAGCCACTCTGGAAAGATCTCAAACGTATGTATCACGCAAGACGTGCAAAGATTGAGGTAGTTTGCCAAAACAAAAGGGCAGCTACACCACCTGCTGGATTTGGAGCCTCATAGACACCGTTACAAAACACTACATGCTGTCATTTGACGCTAAAGGCTATATATAGAATATGCAGGTGTTACAACAGGCAATTTTATTTTATGTTTTATGAGGCCATTCTGTTATAATCTACAACTAAATATGAATCCCATAAGAAATAAATGTTTTGCCTGCTCACTCATGTTTTTTAAATGATACATATATTACCAATTCTTTAAGGGTATGCAAACTTTTAACACACAATCGTAACAGAGTTTAAACTGTTAAAACAAAAAAACAAGGTAAAAGAAAAATGCATAAAACTGGATCTGTGGCAACTCTTTAATTGTAGCCGAAAAAACATTTCAATGAACAAAGGAACACCAATCAAACAATCAATCTGGTTTTGTAATCACTATAACATAAATACTATAACCAAAACTGGTTATTAAAAGTGCAAAGAAAGTGCAAAGTAAAAAGTTTTGCTGCCAAGGAAAAGACCAACTTTTCTTTTTAACCACATTATAGCAAAAAAAAAAACACTGTTGTCTGACAAATACAATTTATACAGATTTAAGTAGCTTGTATTTTTCTAAAGCAATAAACCTAACTAGCTCCATGTCTGTTATGACTGCATTCAAAGTCTTTCTAGTATCCATTATGTCACTGCTCACAGTCATTCAAAAACCTGAACTATATAATGGATTCATTAAGGGTTCCTAATTAAAAATCAGTTTCAGTTCTGGATTAAGCAGAGTCCATTAATCCAGCACTGAACTACATAAAATCTCATAGTTGTGTCCATACAGTCAGCTTTGTAAAACAAAAATAAATCCTCCACAAAAACTGGCCAAACAACAAGATGCATGAGGTGATTTTGTGCCACCATGACAAACACCATGGAGGGGTTTAAGGTACCGTGTCAAAAAAACAAAAACCGTAACCAAAAAGTTGCTCTAAGGTTTAATTATATGCTCCATAATGTGTCAGTGTACTTAAAAATTAGATGATCCCTAAATAAAAACTATGCAAGAATAAAAGGTTTAATATTAATAAATAATAAAAAGACTTATGAGCACGATTTTAAATACTCAATGCTTGTTAAAAAGGCTGCAAATATCTAATGCCTAATGGGGAACGTAAAATTTTTGCAACCTTGTGTTTGAGGAAGGAATCCTTGTGTTATCTGATGCTGTGTCTAGCAGCATTTTCTGTTGTTTCTCCCCTGTATATCTATAATGAAAGGCATCTCAGGTAGTTTATGGTCAAATAACTTTTAAAAGACACCTGTGCAGGTGTCAGGGGTTTATATATAGCTGGTATTCTGCAATGTTAGCTCTGTGGCACAGACAGTCTGAATGCGTGTCAGTGCTGATGTGGTTCTGACTGTGATTGTCTGTGTAATACTGTCTGTAGATCTTCTGGCAGGGAGCTGATGATGGTCTGGATGGACTGCTCTAATCTCTCCAGTTGTTCTTCTTTCACTGGAAGCTGGTGCTTTCGAGCTCTCGTCTGAGCAGGAAGTGCAAAGCTTTAGTTACTGTGGTTGAGTCGGTAGCATGGTGCAAGCAATGTCAAGATCTTAAGTCTAATTTCCACAAAACACACAGACTGATAAAATATATATTTCAAATAAACTACATCACTTTGGATATCTAAAATGTATTAATGCATAACTGTATTAAAATCGAAATATTTCTGATGCATGTTCATTTATTCAAATTCCAAATGTGCTGTAGTTATCATTTCAGTTAAGTTTATATTCATTAACCAATTACAACCTTATTTTCATTATTTTTACTAATACACATTTTACAATGAAAATAAAACGTTATTCTTCATTAAATCTAAAGCTGTTTTGAATGCAACATTGTAAAAAATGTTATATAAATAAAATTGGATTGAATTAACGCACTATTACCCCCGTCAAATTTAAATATTTGTTTAAAACTGCAATTCTCTCACCAGTTTTTCTCTCAGTTTCAGGACAAGGTCAACGATTTCTACCTCTGATTTGTCTTTGGTCCAAGACAACAGATCCTAAATAAATGAAAACAAAAGCAGAAGATATAACCTTTAGAATTTATAGAAGGTAAACTGATTTTTATTTACTTTTATTTTACTTTTTTTATTTTTTTAAAGTACAGTGGGTTCCAAAATCTGGGCAAAGTAGTGAAAATGCATCCGTTTTGCAATTTAATACATACAAATACAAACTTGGTCTCAGTCCTTTACACATCACTGTTGAATTGTGGAGGTTACACTCAGATTATTCCTGCAAATAGAGACTACTGTACTCACAGCCGCACAGATGGCCTCTAAATAAAGACATTCCATTTTCTGAGTCATTTCTCTGTGCCTGAGACGATACCAGCCGTCGAAGTTTGGGGAACGGAAGAACCTCCTGAAAGCCACACACAGATTGCATTATATAGACAACCTATAGAAAGGTTCAGTCTTTAATTCTTAACTTGCTGGTGTAATACCTGTACAGGCCAATCCAATCTCCTTTGAGCACAGAGGTAAGCTGAGGCCCTGCTTGGTCCAGAGTCTTAATAAACTCCTCCTGACTGAAGGACCGGATTTGTGGAGGAGTCTGAGAACATGAAACCATTTGATAGCCACAAGAAGTTTAGGAATTAAGTTTGTGTTTAGAAACCAATTTATGGAATGAGGTTAAGTGCCCCATGTATTCTATTGATGTCATACATTTCCCCTTTATCAAATTAATCTAATCACATCATCTTAAACTAACCTTCCATGGAGACACAGTTCTCTGCGGGGGCATCAGACTGGACAAGTAGTGTTCCTAAAAAAAGAATCTGTGTAAAGTCAAAGTTGAGGATTGTTTTATGAATGAAATTACCAAGTCATTAAGCTCAGATATTTTATCTTCACCAGTGGAAGAATGAAACTCTGAGTCTGCTCCAACAGATGCCGCCTCAAGATGGAGCTCTGCACATCCGATGGTCGTTTTTTCTGGATACCCTAAAGGACAAAAGAAAACTCTTAAAATTATTTGCTGTCTGTGTGAATTCAATTTTAGGGCATTAACATTTGTAACCTACCTTCAAAAGTCGTTTGATGAGTGCTTTGTCTTTGTGTAGGAAGGACTTGTATGCCGTGTATATACCTTAAAAAAAAGAAATGGCAAGCAATAAAGCAAGAATTTTTTCATTATACAGAACATAAGGCCAAAGGAAACCCTTGTTGTGAACCTGGTTTTGTGTCCAGCGTTTTCAACTTGGCCAATTTCTTGATCTTCACCTGCTTTGGCAAATCACCTACAGGACAAAGAAACTAACTTCAAACCTCTTTAAAGCACAATCAGATACGAGACAAGGGTTTAAACTGAAGTGTTGTTTACCAGACATTTTCAGCTCTCCGAGGCGAATGATGTGAGGCCAGCACTGAAAGGTCTTTATAAAGAAAGGGTTTGTGACACCTAGTATCACATTGGGGCTGTCAGTGAAAAATAGGTGAAATAACAGGTAAAATATATAAAAAGTCACATCCTGAAAATTATGTGGCTGGGTAGCTCAAATTTGAACAACAACATGTCTTAGGGAATCTTATCATGAAATTCTTAAAGGAACATCATCATCCATAAATGAAAATTCAAGAATCGTCTGCAAACATGTATATCACTTTTTAAATTTTGAAGAAAATATCCTGGCCTCTCTTTTCCAAATAACAAAAGTGAACAAGGACTTGAAGTGAATATGGAGTCTTGTGCTCTGTGTGAGCAGTGAATTCTCTTACCAATAAAATAAAATGGGAATAAAAGTTATATGTACTATATAAATAGTACATATAAGCAGGTCAATCAAAGGTCATACAGTAGATGCCAATATTGCCGTTTGTAATTTGAGACTTACAGCAAAAGGGAACAATTTCAGTTAATGGTTACAATGGTTTCAGTTTGTTACCCTTTCAAAATGATCATGGCTATAGGACACTTACTGCACAAAGTTGTATAGACTGCCTTTATAGTGTTTTTGAAGCATTTTTCCCATTCCATCTCATTATATGAAAAAGAGCAGCCCGGACATTCTTTAAAATATCACAATTTGTGTTCCATGGGGAAAAATGACGTTTTCATTTTTAGGTGCACTGTCCCTTTAAAGAGTGTTTACACAGAGGAGTGTGTTTTTGCTTACGGAGCCTGAGTTCTGGTGGTAAACTCCTTAAATTCGCTGTCATGAATGGTGAAGTAGGGTCTGTAATCACCACAGTATCGCAGTGGAGCAATGGAGCTATAACAGAGCAACACATTCAAATGAGTGCAAAACTACACTTTGGAAAAACAACTTATTTATATTTCTTAAACTTGAAAAGTAACCCAGTAACATCACCCATAAACTGATATTATTAGGTGTTTTTTTAAAAATGCTGTGATTCAAAAACACCATTCAGGTGATTTTTACAGCTAAGCTCCTAATAATAACTTACGTGTATGCACTGCTAAGAACAGAGTAATGAGAACACAATGTACCCACCTGACCAGGGCAAGCACAGTCTCCGAGGAGACAGTCGGAGAGGGTGCCATGACAACCATTGGCTCTCCCAGCAACATCAGCTCCCAGAGCATCTGCACGTGAATCAACACTGACTGGAAACATCTAATCAGATGAAAGGTCAATTAGGGCAATCTGTAGCTATGGTGTATCAGTGAATGTTGTAAAATCAACAGATGGTTTAGTCATTAAACAACATATGCACAAGGAGTATTAATACTTAAAAACATCCAGCTCGTGAATTGTTGGAAGAACCATGGGAGCAGGGAGCAGATTCTGCAAAAATAAAACTTATATAAACATCTGTTTTAATGATTGAACACAACATTACATAAACGTTACTAACGAACAAAGTATTCACCTCCTGTTGTGTCTTTTTAGAAGGGCTTTCTTCTGGTGTTTCAACCTTTGAGGGAATTCTGACCTGCAAACAGAGCTCTGAGTGAGTTGAATGGATGCTGACGCAGTTATCAAATAACTTAAAATCTTAAAGCACCAACTAAAAAGTTGATCATCGGTTGAAGTCTCACCTGCATCACCACCCCCATCACAGGTAAGTTGAGTGTTTGCCCTGGTACTGGTGGTGGCCACTGGTCAATCTCATTACAGACTGCAAAAGTAAAATAGAGGTCAAAGTTA
>JAZGTK010018324.1:0-11892 GCA_036877625.1 Ambastaia sidthimunki | reverse complement strand
GGGACACTACAAAGGTGACATAAGACCTAGAGAAAACAAAGCCTGCAGCCTGCACACACACATAAACACACATGGTGGGGAGGCACGTGACTGAGCATGTGTTTTATCGAGCTGTCAGAGACATGCTGCTTCAGATAAACACAGGTGGAGTGTGTGTGCACACTCAGCAAACTCGTCCTGTGCTTTTAAAGAAACACAGACACAAATGTAAGAGTTGAGGAGCATGAAACAGCAAAAAATGTTATTAATCACACGTTTACAGTCTCTTCATTTCAGTTAAAAGTACTTTATTGGCATGATCGTTTTACATACAATACTGCCAAAGCATTATACATAAAAATAAACAAGTATTAATAAAAAAATAGAAGTAAGAAAAGGCAGTAGTGATGTGTGGTGTTAACAATTAAATAAAGTGCTAAGTAATGTTCATGTTTAATATATACAATCACTGAGTCTGTATTTGGTGAGGTCTCTCCCTCCTTTCTATTTCTCCCTCTCCCCCTTCCTCTCTCCTTCTTCTCTCTCTCTCCAACACACTAACATGAATTCAAAACATTAGGACAAACAGATACATGATCAAGAAGGATGGTACGTCCAATGATACTCTACTGTTATATAGTAAATCTAATTTCAAAAAGAACTGACACCCGATTCATTTTGGACAATGTGATTTAGTCTGTGGTTCCTTTGCTAGGGCTCTTATATGAACTTCAGGGGACTATTTGCATCTACTAAAACTTGGCATTAGGTTATTAAAAGTATTATGCTCAGAATGATCAGAAAATTAAAGTAATTTCAGAAAAAGGCATTTAGTCATTTGTTTGTAGATTTTATTTGTATCTAGAAATTTGTGTGTTACAATGAGCTGTTATTGTGGAATTCTACAAGTGGTTCCTAGATCTTCTTTCAGAAAGCTCAAAACACACAGACATTGTTGTATTATGAGAGAGAGAACTGATTTCTCTCTAAGTACATTATTATTCTTTCTGTATTCTTTCAATTCCAGTCATAAATGATTTGCAGCCCCTTGTCGCATCTCTCAGAAGAGACACATCTGAGTTTTGTGTACAAAAGACTCTTTTCAAAATCAAGACCATTGAATGCCAATTCTTCTTGTCTGTTCAGACGGCAGAGCAGATTTTACATAAAGAGATTAGAAAACACACACACACTTCCCATCTGGACTGCATAATGACGCAGCAGTATCTGTACTATAGGAAAAAGAGAATAACGTTTTTCCTACAAAACAGAAACACTGTTTCTAAAAATTTAGCCACTGATAGCATCGTTTATTTACATGTGCTGTCTGCGTTGTTTCAGCACCCAGTTCACTATGGAATTATGCTAATCAAACAAGATGCAAACACACTCAAAACACACAAAAAAAGCATTTAATGCAATTTGCACAGCACAATTCACCATCTTGCAGACTGGATGTGACTGCTGGGTTTTGGAATACTTTACTGCGACTGTACCGCAACACTCCACTGCAATAAAAGCACTTCAAACTTCAAAAGCGGTGCAGACGTTTATTGAAATGGGCCGTCAAAGTGGAACCGGCAGACATGTGCAGTGAATGCAGATGACTCTCTGCAGCATTCATTAATCTGCAGTTCCACGCAGCTCAGCAAGCGAGAAAACAGCCCGCATTCAGAGCGGTGACACGTTTATGTTTCACTGTGAAATGACCTGATTCAAAGGTCATTATGATGCTGAATTGCTATTGTTGACCGTCTCTTCTGTGACTAGCTTGATCTCATGTCTGTAGTGTATCTGTCTCGATACACAGTGTGTGTGTGTGTGTGTGTGTGTGTGTGTGTGTCTGTGTGTGAGGGCCAGTGATGTTGAACAGAACTGACGCAAGCCAGCCAGCCTTATGAACACACACTCACATGGAGCCACTTCTGTGGAACCCTGGAACTTTGCTTTCTCATGTTTTTATATTGACATTTAATTACTTTTTGTTTCATTTTTACTTTACTGAAATACATTTTTTCATTTGATATTCCATTTAATTTTACATTTCATATTTTTTTTCCCAGAAAATGCAGATGTAGCTTTGTGACAGACTTTGAGTTTCCATGTACAGTATGCTGGGCTGGCTGCTTTATTTGTTTAAAGTTATTCATATGTAAATAACAAATTCAATAACATATAGTTACTCATAAACTCATATGTAGGTACAATATGTATTTGTCTAAATAGACTTTTTAGATTTAGATTAAAATATTAACATTATCTTCTTAAATTCCTCAGCAGAAACAAAAATAGACATAATTTAGACTATTTAACAGCAAAAAATGAAGATGGATAGAACAACTTAGATAATTTCATCTAAAACAGGAAATATTTTAGTTCATATTGAAATCTGTGACTTTAAACTAAATGTCTTGGGATCTAATTACATTTATGCACGTTTTGAAACATAGTAGATCTCATCTATAGGAGACACACATGAAATCTCTGGGGTCACTTTCTCTCAGGATAAAAAAATCAAGACACTTACACTTAACCTCCATTTGCTCCCCATCTAATCTCATTAAACAAGATTTAAACATTTAAGATATTAAAGCAATCTCAGAAACCTGATGTTTCCATATGTATCAACAATATATCTCTCTCTCCATGCATGTCTGTGTCTCGTCAGTGAGACCCTTCTCATCAAGTCTGATGTCTTCTGCATCACTCGGCCAAACAGAACAGCACTCAGGGTATGTGCACTCTGTGTTTGTCTGATCTGGAGCTTTGTGGTCCTCAAAAGCTTCAACAACAGGGATTAGTCAGAACACGAGGTTGCTCGCTGTCATTATTGATTTATCAACTATTTAGTCTCTGTGGTCATGCTCTGGTGACTGCAGGCCAGAGGCGGAAAGACTGTCAGTCGTCCGCTAACACAAGCTTACACATGTACACTTCAAAAGATCAGACCCTGGCAAGACATTGCCAATAGACACATGCACTGCGAGAGGTTTAACATGGTTATGCTTGCTTCACACAACAAAAAACACCCACACGCACTCCACGTGGACTATCACACTTCCAACACACTTCTTTTGTACCTCTTTGGAAGTATTCTAAACAAGATAGAGTAATAAAGTAACTTCTCTAGTTGGGATTTGGCTTAATAAAGGCTTAATCTAATTATTTATTATGAAGTACAAAGGCCCCTTAGAGACAATAATAGACACAAAAAGCTTTCCAATTAAACCCATAGAGGTTCCTCTCCCAACTACATTTCCAAGAAAAAGACAGCTTTCAAAAAAAAAACTAAAAGACAATGGAGTTACACTTATAAATTAAACCCTTTGGCAGCACAGCACAAAGTACAGATGTAAAAAGGGTTTAAAAAAGTTTTTAGGTTCAGTCACTCAAAGCATATGAAGTGGTTTACAGATCACATTCGTGGTGTAAATACTCATTTTACTTTCTTTTTTGTATGAGTTTTTTTGAGTTTTACTTAAACCCCAAAGTTGTAATTTTGTCAACCATTCACTGGACAAATCAATTGGATAAACACAGTAAATTAAGTTTAGCTGACTACAGTCAAAAAGATTTTAACAGTGTAATCCTGGACAATACAGAAGGTCTACTCAAATAGCACATATCACTGTGCCAAAACAGTGATTTATTATCTACATACAGCTGTAAAATAACTGTGTGATCAAAACGTGTTATACAATTAGACACTTCCCATCACAAATGGTCACAAGAGCATGTAAATAGCATGTGTAAACAGCATGTGTAAACAGCATGTGTAAACAGCAATCTATCTCCCCTGACCACTTCTGTGTTAACAGCGTCTGAGCCACTAATATGTGAGTTTATCTACAGTCTGGGATTTGGTGTGCAGCATCCCAGCCCTGCTGCTGTTGTACTACAATGACCCTGGCACAGCTTAGCTGTGTGACCTTTTGTCCACTTCTGCTGAGGGTGATGTCTGCCCTGGGATCAGTTTCCAACAAACCAACTGATTAGGGACAAAATCTCTCCAAAATCAGCCAAAACTGCTTTGTGTGCACATCCATCTGACCTCAAAAACCAAGGCCAAAATGGAGCTGACGCATGCATAGAACAGATTTGCACCTGCAAACTGCAAGGAACGCCGCAGACTGCACATTGTCTGCCAAACTCACAACAATTCCAAAAAGTGACAAAATCCGACTTTAAGGACATTTTTAAGCAGAATGTTCATCTAAAACATGCAAACATTTCATGTGCTTGTAATCAATGTGGCAACTGCTTATCAGAAAACTTGCAAACTGATAAATGCTGCGTCTCTGACAATCTCTGGTGACTCATCCAACTTTTAGGCAAAGGAAATCTTAAGTATTTACTTCCTGATGCAAACATTGATTATAAGCAATAATGAAACATGAGTCACGTAGATGGTTTCCCAGAGAGTGTATTGAATTTTAAGAGTGAGGGTACAGTCGGGGGCAAAGAAAGTGTAAAAATGACACAAGGAAAAGTGAGAATGACAGAAACACAACTCTTGTTCCTAAAAAGTTGCAGCTAGTGCAGTTGCTGCACCAAAATATAGAACCAGTTTGAAGGAAATCTTGCAGCAGGCAAAGACGACAGAATTCAGGCTACAGTCGAGCAAACAGCTTTGATAATGCTGGTCCTTTTAACAGGTGCATTAACCTGTAGCTTGTCCCTGTTCACAGGACATATTCTGATTACTTTTTTTAAAAACCATCAGATGAGGAAGTTGAACTGAGTCCTCTCTGATGTGTGTCTAGGACAAAAGCAGGGGTCTGATGGGAGTGGGAGTGTAGAGAGGGACCATGAGAGGGCCACATCTGTGAGGTTGTTTGGGAGGAATTAGGCCACACAGGATCTGGGTCCAATGATCATGTGCCACACTGGGGTCAAAAATCAAGCTGTAGCACTTCGTATGACTTCCAAAGAGAGAAAGAGAGAGCTGTAACGGTCATAAAATGGCCCTGCCCCAAATGACAGCCTCAAATTTGCTATCCTGCTTGCAAGGAGACGTAGGTCATTTTCATCGCCTGTCAGAATTAATGACGGCTGGATATCAAAACTGTGTGCGATGGCACACAATTTGTTTTCATGAGAAATCTTATATTAGGAATATAGATTGCAGGACATGATTCATGCAGATGTAATATAATCATCAGATGATCATCAGATTGTCTTACCTTCACTGGATGATCCAGACAAGTCGATAATAACATAGACCTTTCCCTCTGGCTCCAAGTCTATCTGCAAGAACAATTAAACAACGATGAGAGTTTTAGCAGCAAAACATCACAGAACAGCAAAAGAATGTTACTGATGTGATATCTGTTTAAAGTCAGGATGTGTGTGGTGAGATGACATGACATCACAACAGTGTCCTGCAGTGTGACGGCTACGCTTTGTCCAAACTAATCATATCAAATAAAAGGAAAAACACAAAACAAATGCGCCACAATAAGTTCCAGTAACACAAAACCAAATTTAAACAGTTAAAAAGTAAAGTTTTGCGATTAAAGTTTAAATAGTAAATAAAATTTTAAACTGAGCTACTACTAAGGGCTTTTCTTCTGTAATGTTATCTCACCTACTTACAGTACATATACATTTTTAAGGGGGCTCCAGTCACAGTATTATGTTTGCACACCACCTATTAATGCTTATCACTAATAATACTGAATAAACAAACACACATGGTCAAGATTAGGAAAATAAAATGCTGAGTGTGTAGCTGCAGGAGAGGAAACAGCACAGTCTGGTTGCAAACACAAGCCCTGTGAGAATTGTGCCGAGGCTCAAATGGCCGATATTAGACCAAGTTCTCCTCTCAGTGGCTAACGACAGCCCAACAACCGCTCCATCAAAACCAGATTACAGGAAATGGCGGGAGGATGTGAGAATGAGTGGAGAGATTTGTACATGCTATGAGAGAGAGAGATTGAGGATGTGTGTGGGAGTTAGAGACGAGCTGTATCATGTTAATGCAGTCAACACAGGTTTTACACAGGATGCACCAGTGCAAAAACATTGCTTGCAATACATTCATATTTACACACAAATGTCACACTCCTAAACCAAACATATTAGCATTAAGCAGCTGAGATTCTTTACATATTCACAAGAAATGACATACGTTTATTTATTTATTTAAATTAGTCAAAATAAATAAATACATATACTCAAGGTCTTTTATTCTGTGTTGGTATGAGAGCAGCATGAGAACATGTTCAAGAGCTTAATATCAACATTAAGATTTTAGATTAAATTTCTGTAAATGTGAAAGTTTATTTTACACCATTGTAACCATGTTTTGCCTTCACTAATTCATTTAAATGATCCTGTAGTGTCACAAATGAATCATTCAATTAATATACATTCATACAAACTGCATATATCATAATTACAGAAGAAAAAATGTTGTAGTTTTAAATGGAACCCAAAAACTTCCCAAAAGTAGTTCGTGCCAGATACCCACAGCTTGCAGAATTTATGAATATTCAAAGAAAACTTAGATTTTTCCAAACATAATGTCTTTGTAAGCCCCAGGGCTGCTGTGGGGTTTAACTTTGTACAAGATGGAAAATGAATGAATCAGTATCAGGCTAAAAAATTCTACACTAAAGCCTTTCAAAAATATTTATGTGCAGATTTAAGGGCCTTTAACTGATCTGGGGTCAGAACGCTCTGACTAATCTTTATTTTAAATAGATACAGTATGGTGAAAACAGATGTTTTAATTCTACTCTCCAAAATGATCAAATGAAGTGTTTTCCAGCTGTCTTAAGCTGGGCTTGTCTTAAGGAACGAGCCATTATACGGTACGAATATGAATTCACCATAAAGCATTTAGAGTTTGTTATCCTGAGTGACCTTGCAACCTTTCCCCTTCCTCCCACTTCCTGTGATGTCATGCTGGCGCTGGTATCTGAATGCTCTGCATCCCGCAGGTGCTGCGACGCGCCAAATATAGCAGCTAGCCATAGCAGGAAGAATGTGAGGGAAGTGCCGTGTTTTTTGCATGTGTCTATTTGCAAAATAAAACGTTGTGAAAGTAAATGTTTGCATATAGGTCAGACCGTAAAGCTGAGTAAATGACACATTTGTAGGTCAGTGAAATGTAGGCTTGTACAAAATAAGAAGCAACAGTAGCTTTTTAAGATCCAGGAGAGCTAAACGTGATCAGACAGGCCCAGGGTTCAGTGCTTAATAACATATGGGTGCTGCCACAAAAATGTAATATTTAAATGATTGACCTCTTGACCAATACTGATTGATTGTGGTAAGAACAATTGTGTCAAGCTGGTAACACATTTTTAAAACCACTATATCAAAAATATTTTGAGATTTAAAATGTCAATGTCTGTTGATAGATGTGGAAATTATACAATATAATTTTCGTAACACTTGAGAAGCCTGTAAAAATTATGTTTTGCTGTCTGGTGAATTAATATAATAATTTTTGACTAATGAATGAATTAAATGAATTTGACTTTAATGAATTGAATTTAACTCTGGGCCAGAGGAGAGGACCTATTAGATGGAGATTTCAATGTTCCTTGTTGTATATACAGTATGCACAGTGAGATAGAATGACATACACCCAAACACACACACAAAAGAAAATGAAATTGCTTGTCTAAATTCAATTCAGCCACTTTCACCTTATCCAGCTCCATATCTCTCATGGCTCCATGTGTTTAGATAAAACTGACATCATCACAGACATTTCAATGAGGTCATCATTTATGACAACACCCAGGACATCTCAGTAGTTTCTCCTAGACAGCATTTCTTGCTTCATCTATTGTTTCTCATATGTTTCTCTTAAAAAATAGATCATGTTAATATAATCTGGAATTTCATAAAAGATCTCAATTATGTCTTAACGAAAGTCAGAGATTTTAATTTCTTATAAAACTTTTCCCAAACCATAACCAAAACCTGAGCTATGCTATCCATATTCATTTATTTGCTCTATACTATTACTGTATATCAACTGTAGTCTCATTTGTTTCTTTTTTATTTCTCTCAAGAGAGACACCCCAACAAATATTTGATGAAACAAAATTTCTTTTGAAACTTTTTGCCTCATTCATGTCTACCTGTTACACTTTTATTAAATGTGCTATCTCCATCACTGACAAAACATGATATGACAAAAGTGTCTGGCCCCTGTTTGTGTGTACCCCTCCACCACCCTTCAGTGCACTGAGATGGTACATTCAAACTTTATATTACAAAAACAAATATTATACTTAAATAAACAAACACATACACTGCACATATATTGATAATACATATATTAGATAATGGCTGCTAAAAGCACTACTAAAAAAGTGAATAAATCAAGAGAGAAAAGTCAAAATAAGCAAATGAAAGATAAAAAAAGAAAAGAGCCGGTGAGAGAGGCCAGCTCCTGGGTCAGAACACAGAGACGCCTTGTGTTTTATATCTCAGATGACACTGTGTGCAGCCATCTGCAGTGTGCTAATGCTGACACACACCAGACAAGTAAAGCTAACTGAGACCCCACTGAAACACACACATACACCTGGACATAAAGAAATAAAATCTCTGCAACATACCAAGATTTTTAGTTTTCAGCTACCCAAATAAAAAAACTATTAAGCAGCAACTAAATGTTCACAGTATTTCCTTGGTGTTTTAAAGACGGCAGAAATATTTCAGATTGTTTAAATGTTTTTGAGTGATTGGTATGTTTTATGTAATATTTAAGAAATGGTAAGAAAACATTACTGTAATTATTGTAATATGAGAAGTACAAAAATATAACACAAAACATCCAAATGCATGTTTAGAGATTTTTTTGGATGTAAATACGATGAGTCACAATCAAGTCACAATGGAAACGTAATGATCATAAAACAAGCTTTTTTTGTTGTTATTTTTGTTATTAATTTTGGTGTTAACGTGACCTGGATTATATATAACTATAAAAAAACATCCGTTACATGTCATATATTATACCCAAAATCTACGGTTGCAAAACAGTTCTGTACCAGTGTGTGCGTGCGTTAACATGTTTAAGTTTTGGTATGTGTATTAGTTTCATTATATCATCTGTCGACAGCTGTATTTCAAACCAGAAACTTACAGTTAAAAGCATTCCTGACATGCATTCTGTCTCTTTGTCTCTCTAGACTTCAAGATTGAGCACCAGTCACAAATAACATCTCTTTAAAGTTTCAGTTCTTCCACAACTGAGCAATGAGATTTTTAACTTTTACCTCTTGTGTTTTCCTCCTGAGAAACACCCCCAGTATCTCACATGTCTCTTCTGAAGTTTCAAAAGACATTTTTAACATTTTCTCAATATGTTCTTAGATTCATAGGAATATTTTCAGATTTCAATATGAAATTAAACAAAAACGTTCTCCAAAATCATCTGTACCGTAATATCTAAATTTATTTTATAATTCTTTCTTTCCACTGTACAGTATATTAAAGATTATCTCATTTGTGTCAGTTTTTATTTCTCCTTAAGAATTTTAGGAGAAACATCTGGGACAATGTTCTAAAAACCTAACTGAGAACTTTTTTAAGTTTTCTGAGGCATAAACATTTTCTGAGCAATAACATTTTCCTCTGGGACTGCTTCAAGTGTCAGTGGCAACACTTTGAATTCCCTTTCAAGGCATTAATACCAATTAACTTAAGGAGCAAAAGATCAGAGATCACATGAGTGTAAACTCAAGTCATGCTATCTAAGACCTACGTCAATCAATTTAAGTCAAACCCCTCTCATAGAAACTTACAGATATGAGCGTACGCTAACAGACACACACACACTTACAAAATAAGTCCTTCATGGATGCTTTTCCTAAGCACTCTCTTTATTCTTGTTTTAGTCTCTAGGGACTTTTCCAAGTAATTTTTTTTAAGGAATTTGAACTTGAGAAAACATGTCCCCCCTCTAATTGCATCACTGGACGGCAGCTGTTTATCTGTCTGTCTCCACAATCTATTGAAGTAACAAACACAAAGGTTGGTGTAACGTGGCAGGTAATAATCAACATAACAGCACTTGATATATGACACTCCATTAACATATAACAGGTTAAACCCAGTAACAGGATTCCCAGTATCCAGGATTTTGTCATATTCATAGTCTTGCATAGGTTCTGTTCATGCTGTTTTCACAGCTTAAACTGTTCAAAACATGCCCACTTAGAAAGGAAGAGCTGCCTGCATGACATCTAAAGTGATCAAGCACAGTTTGTTTTGTTTAAGTCCTTTAGGGCAGGATTTATATAATAATATAAAGAAACAGTGAAAAAAGGCACTGTGGCACTTTTCTCATCAAGTACAGTAAATAAATTTTATTGACTGACTTAACTTCAGTGAGATAGGGAACACAATTTAAAGCTTTTTTTAAAGTCTAAAAGTCAGTTTGGTGTGCAATATGCATGATGATTTAAATGCATTGTAGTAGCATAAATTCTAATTATAGATGTTGATTTGTATAAATTAGGCAGATGTTGTCACCTACATTTATAATTAAATAAAATATTTAAAATCATGTCCCTGCTTCATGAAGGCAAAGTTTATGGCAGCTTAGACGTGGCATTAAATTCACATGGAACCAAACCCACATTACATTTGGTCCACGTTCCTCACATTTCCCATCTTTTTTCCAACTCTTTTTCTACAAAAATCAACACTGATAAACACGTACAGTATGTCTTGATATCATTGAAGACATGAATCACACCCCACCCCCCCAAACATCTCGCTGGGAAGTAAATTTGGGAGAGTAAAAACAGGAAGCCCAGGCTACCGTGTGACTCAAACGCACCGCTGGTATTTTTAGCTTCGGCCCGGCAGTACCCCGGCCCCTGTTTCCTCTGGGGGCCACTGGGAGGACACTGCTGTCCACTCCTCTGTCGGGCCCCACTGGGAAACCAGGTCAGGCTAAGAAGGGGTCTGTCAATCCAGACAGCTTTTATATTAGCCCTGTCTGTCAGTAGTGGCCATAGTGTGCTGGCCTTTTGAGGATATAAATATCAGACCACTGCTATTCGATTGGCACAGGACACCTGTGCAGAACAAGGGTCCAGATACAACCCATGCCTGTTACACCAGAATCCCTTATATTAATCAAAACTGACCCAATAATCCAGAAGAATTGATAATAACCTATATAACGTGCAGCAGTAGAAATGTGTCAACTGGCAGAGATGCAGTTATTTGGGCAGATGTTTGTACAGCTACCGTTTTCCATGATTTACATGTAATTGCAGTAAAGAAATATACTCAGATAATGTGACAATACAGAGCTGGATGCTACAACAAGTCAGGATGGGAGAAAAATTGTATTACAGAGTGTTTGATAAATATAATACAAATTTAAAGTGTAGTTGTTTACATTTTACAGTGCAAGCAACATCACAACTTACATTTGGAACATAGTTCCAGCTTAGATTTTTAAGTTTTACAGTTTTTAGTATTTTGTTTTTGTGACGTGTTACATAATAGGAAACACTGATGCCACGCTAATGATATCACAAACAGTGATTTTTTTCTAATATTTTCAACTGCTACTTGCTATAATATCACAGGCACTAAACATAATATTGAATTGCAGCAATTACAACAAATACAACAAAGTAGCATGTTTAAAATCCCAAACAGAAACTGCACATCCAGCTATGTGCCTTCAGGTCCTTCTAATATTTAGTCTAGTTGTCACAAGACTTTCTGTGTGTTATAAAAAGCAGTCTCCCATTGTTAGCTGCTATTCACTGCAGCAATAGCATACTAAAGCAGACACTAAAGGCTGTCAGATGATGTGTTGTGTCTGGCAGCGAGACCGGCTTTGACAAGCAGCCACGGCACTGCTGTTTCCTCCAGATCTGCTTCAGGACCATAAAGGTAAGAGGAATACACACAACA
>JAZGTK010018323.1:1063-11892 GCA_036877625.1 Ambastaia sidthimunki | reverse complement strand
TGAGCATCTCCTGTTGCTTTGAGTCCCTTTACTCAGAGAAAAACAGAGACAGATTAGGTTGTAACAGCGTCTTGGTAAGAATGTTAGTGAAAATGGATCAGGGTCATATGTGTTTGCAGACAGGAACAGGGAGCACTTCTGCCCCCACCTCACCCCCCACCCCATCAGCAGCTGCTTGCCTTTCAGAGCTTGATGCATGGCCTGGCTTGAACATTGGTTTTGAGCACCTTTTGATCCTTATTGGCTCAAGCAATCCTACATAAAAAACATTCCGCTCAAGCTGATTGGAGAAAAACAATGCGTGCCTACCTCAAAGCCAATCTGAAATGTTCGCAGTAATTCAGAGCCCCATTTAGTTCAACACAATGAATCCGAAAACCAAATTCCCCTCCTCCACCTGTTAACACGCATTAATCCCGTGACAGCGTAGGGGTTCTGGGTGAGGATTGCTCACTTTCAAGCGGTGAAAAGAGCAGATCGAATCGTAGGATAACATTCACTCATTACAGCGGCAGCTCTCTGGAGCAATCCACAAATCATCTGAATGGCTCCATCACAGGTGCTCCTGAAGTCTAAACCTTGGCCAGGAACTCAATACAGTACAGAGGAAGCTATGTGAGATGACAGCAAAGGAGCGGCCGTTTCTCAAAGAGAACTGTTAAAAGAGTCAAAGGAGAAGAGCGGAAAAGGTCCATTTGTCAAAGCTAGAACACTTCTTTTCTGACAGAGTTGAGAGCCTTCCTGCTCGTCCAACTGAAAGAGCTCAACAGCTGTGCGTGTCAAGTGACAGAATGCACAACACGCTGTGATCTATTTGTTTCAGCAAGAAATAGTTTTTTGCAGCTGGACCCCCTTGTGTTAGCTGATACACCACATTGGAAAAGCACTCACATTGCGTGCAGATGTCTTCTTTGCTATGTCTAGCAAGGACAACAACAGAGCAATACCATATTTGCGTGCCTATTAGAGCAACATGGTTTAAATAAAAACTCAATTTTAATTTTCTGTCTCTTTTACACAAATAGTTTATAAGATAAACACATCAAGGTGCCGAAATCCTACATGTCAAAATTTTGTTTGTTACTGTATGCTCCAGACTTCTTTTTGGCATATGGAACACGCCTGCCAGTTCGCAAAACATTCCAAAATAGTTAACTTGTAGTTAACTATTTAAGTATCTCCATTGATAGTGCTCTCACTTTGTTGAAAACAACACATGGTAAGAAAGCTGCTGAGACATTGAGCTTGAAGACTAGCTACAGATGTGAAACTGTAATAAAGTAGTTTGTCATAAATCAAACAGAGCCACAATCCAGTGTCATGATTCTACATCAGCCACAGCAATCCACCTTGTGAGAGCTAAGCCTCTGTGATGTATGCTCCAAACGTCTCTCAACTGAGCCAAAAACAACAAGGAATGACATTCAAGTGCTTGTTCATAGATTTTTGTCGTTTTGTTGGAACATCAGAATTGTGACACCTGTTGTTAGAAAAATGTCCTATAGGTGAAAAGGTTAAGGGTGGAGAAAAAGGGGAAAAGTTGAGAAGAAAGCTTCCTTCTTCCACTTCTGGTGCACACAGATGAGTGGAGATGATGAGTTGAGAAAGAGCTTGTATTTGCATTTCATAATGGAAGACTTTCTGGCAGGAATCTGAGAAGCATAAGTCACACAGAATATTTGATAACGTCACACAGTGTGTGTGTGTTGGTGGGTGTATGTGTATGTGCTGGGGGCGGTGAACGAAGATATATGGTTTCATCAGAGAACACCCACGGTGCTCTGGGAGACTCCCTTAAGCAGACACTGCATTGTTTCCAAGCAGTTTGGCTTAATTGGCAGTGAGGGAATAGAGCTTAAAGGAAATACAGAACATTAGAATCAATGTGATGATAAAACATTATCTTCCCCCTTCATGCCCAAGTTGGGGCTCAAGGGGCCTCAAGGCCTTCCAAGGGCACAAAGGGTACACGTCCTGTTGATGCTCTAAGTAAACATGGCCAGAATGGAATGATAACGGCCAAACTTGACAGAATAGCACTCTTGGGACACTCTTGCCAGAGCCTGAGCTTGCTCTAATTGTCATAATGATTGTTTCATCCACAACCAATTATGTTTAATGATTATAAGGCACATTGGGGGCCTTTCCTGTTGGAAAAGCATGTTGACTCCATAATTGCTCTTTTTCCCTTTTTAAAGTGAAGCAACAAGAGGTATGCAATATGCATAAACTTCCTGTCAAAGAGCAAGTCTCTTCCTCCATCTCCGGACACTTCCTAAACTAAATGTTCTTGAATTACAGAATGCCTCCGTTCTTGTGGGGGCAGATAAACATCTGTTGTGACACACGCCATAACTACTGCTGACAGACATGCATGTAAGCAAATGCTACAGCTGGCAACATTTCAGCTTTTCTCACTGATCCTTACCAACCAAACACAAGGTTTCCTCTGCTGGCAGTCAGGCTGACAGCAAGCAAACCACACACATAGAAGCCCACATACAGAATACATTTGTATAATAATATAATTGTTGTGCCAACACTGTTTCTGGCTTCAGCATCACCCTCCATTCAAGGTTTTGATTTGTGGTGGGAGGAAAGGAAAAATGCAAATAAATCCAAAGAAGTTGTTATTGTGCTTCCTTAAGATTTGATTCTGTATGGAGGTTTCATTTTCCCACCTCAGCTTTCGTCTGAGAAGGTGCCAAACCAAACTGATGAACAACAGATCCTTCAGGTTTCAGAAGGTTTTGTGAATTATGTAAAACAGACCTCTTCTCTGATAGTGGGGGATCTGGGTGCATGAATATCAAAAATGTTTTCTGCTCGAGTGAAACTGCAGTGAGAATTACAGTGTTGAGGCTGGATAGAGGTCTAAATTTACGCAGAACTCATCATTATCAGCATGTGTACTGCTAAAAACTTGTCTTTTACATGTATTGCAGTCACCAAGACATCCCTTGAACCACTAAAGTATGCACACATTGAATTGGGATGTACAATCTATGGCATTAACATTGTACAATATAAACTACTGATGAATTCATTGCATTGTACATTGAAACGCAGCACATTTTAATTATACCACTTACTATACGTGTTGCTGATACAGCTATCTGTGCAAAATAGTGAATAACCTGTAACTGGCAACAAAGAATAAACAGATATTATTTACCCTGATAACTATGCCAACAAAGACAAACGTTTAGTGCCTCTTACCTTTATACCACTTTGAACCAGCTTATTTATGTCTAGAAAAGGCTCTTTTAGAAGCTCCATTTCATGTGTTAGGATCCGGACAAAGCCTTCCTTCTCCAAAATGAAAAGACGCTGTGATCCATCCCCACAATGCACCACACCAACAGGTTGTCGAAGACCACTGAGGATCTCTTGAGTACAGTAGCAGTTGTGTTTATGTTTTCTGTATGAATGGAATAGCAAGATCAGAAGTTTGTTGGGTTAGATTTACTTCACCTAAACATAACAAAAAATCAAATGGATTTCAGATAATTTTTCAATCACAGTGTAGACAAAACTTGGTTAACAGTATTATTGAAAGTTCTGTAAAAAAGTTTGTAGAGTGTTGCGTTAATAATGCAAAGGCCATGGTTTCAATTCCCAGGGAAAACATACAGATAAAATGCATAACTTGAATGCACTAAGTTGCTTTGGATAAATAAATCTGTCAATGCATAAATGCAAATGAAAGTGGAGTTGTTGTAAGTGCAGCAGAATCTTTTTCATTTTGACAGATTGGTTTGGGAACAGACTGGATTAAAAGCCACACTGGAAGTTCATTAAACATTGTTAGACATTGGGGGCTCTCAAGCTGTGAAACAAGTGTTCCATTACAAAACAATTCAGATTTGATGTGGGGAAACGATAACACACATTTTGTCTTAAATAACAGACATGGGTGCTCTCTTTATCTAACAGTCTCAGAGGGATTTTTAATAGGGATGGACTAGGAGTACATGTGTGTCTGATATCTCATGCCTGAGCTGTAGAATAACGTCAGTCTGACACAAGCGCTAATGTTCCTTGATCGGATATGCTGCTTTACTGGCCATTCGCACTGGGAGGTCTGATTAAGAATTATGGCCTTCATTTACAATGACTGTGAGCCCAGGGCTCTCTCAAAACACAGAGTAGATTCACAGCTCATCATTATTTACATTGCAAGGTCAAACAAGAGTGAGGCATTTATCACTGTTAATGCTAAAGTAAGGTCAGTCAGGAGGATGATGGACACACTTCACTGAAATCAGATCGCTTTAATAAGTGAAGTGAATTAAAACTATGACAAACGGTGACAACGATGTGTCATCTATTGTGCCCTATTGTGAGTATTGCTTCAGTATTTCCCTCTACACAAGGGAATCCATTCATTTTCTAACAACACTCTGAAGTTCCAATACTCAGGATAATCAGCTATGAGCCAAATTCTATCAGAGCCGTACCCAAATGACAACTCTCACTTTGTCCTGTCACACATGGTCAAAGCCCTCTGGCTGTCACAGGCGGATCAGAGCTCATGCAGTATAAGCACTTTCTTTGTGTTCTTAACGCTGGCTAAACTCGTGCTGGACACAAAGCCTTGGCTCGGAAAAAAGGGCAGTGGACCAGACAGTGAGAACATGCAGGAATGTAGTGACACGGAAGCTTAGTCAGGCGTGTCTTGTCTGTAGTAACCTTACTGAGACTGCCCTAATGACCTAGTGTAAGCCGGCCAGTCATACCGGGCATTAGCACATAAAATGACAGTGAGGAAGTTTCTGTTATGCTTGAGGATGAATGTCATTAAAGGCAACTGTTATTACAAGCGGAGAGTGGATTGTTAACTTATAGGAACAGTTCACCCCCAAAAATGAAAATTCTGTCCTTATTTACTTACCTTCAAACCTGTATGACTTTCTTTCTTAAGTGGAGCAAAAATGTTATGAAGACAAAAAAGCAAATGAAGACCGCCAGTGGCCCAAGTCTTTTGAAGACATAAAATAGTTTTGTGTGAGCAACTAACCAACATTAGAGATGTTATTCACTTGAAATCACTTAAAACATCTGCCCTTGACATCTGGTGCTCACATTAAGCAATCGTTTCTCGTATGACTTTGGAAGACTTGGAATATAGTAACCGAGCAGTTTGGACCACTTTTACGATACTTTTAAAATCAATTTTAGAGCTTAACAGAACCAGACTTTATTCATTTTTTATAAAATAGAAATAAATGTCCAGGATATTTAAAAAATGTAGATTCTGTACAGAATAAGGTTTTTGAGTTTTTAAAATACAATTTTAATTTTTATGTGAACTATTCCACTAAGGTTGAGGACCAAAGTTCAATCCGTATATTTTGTTAAAAAATATTTGTATGTATTTAGATATTTGTTAATCTGAAAAAAATCAAATCAGGTGTACCTGTTTATCTCTTCTATTTTTTCGTCTAACAGGTAGTTGGAATCTCGCCGCAATTGCTTTCGGTGAAAATCTGGAAAGCACAGGCCTCCGTCCCTCCTTCCATAGTACTGGCAGAACTCGTCCACGTCAGCTTGGAACAGCTCTGAAAAACACAG
Source organism: Ambastaia sidthimunki (assembly GCA_036877625.1). Taxonomy (NCBI): domain Eukaryota; kingdom Metazoa; phylum Chordata; class Actinopteri; order Cypriniformes; family Botiidae; genus Ambastaia; species Ambastaia sidthimunki. The sequence continues at coordinate 6,318 of JAZGTK010018323.1, read as the reverse complement.
AAAGACAGACAACTGGTCTCAGCCTGAGATAGACACCACACAGGGTCCACGGGATGATGTAATCGCCTCCAAACCAACTAAATCTCCTGCTGTTAAAGCTGTACTGGAGTCAAGAATGTCCTCAACCCTCAGATGCCTTTTTGTGTGGGCGTGTTGGTGGTGATTCCGGTATCCAGCCTAATTCCGACCTTGTCTATGGTGCATTTATGAAGTACTGGCGAACGGGTCTCAAATGAAGACATTTGGTTTTGCTGCTCATATTTCCCGAGTGCATGTCATGTTAAGTCAGCCATTCATACCATTCCAGACCTTGACCCATTTGTAACTTCTGGGTGCCACAATTATATGATGGTTGAACCACAGTGAGGTATTATAAACTGTTTTAGACATGTGTGGTCCGCATGTGGAAATGTGGCACAGTGTAACGAATTAATTAAAACCAAAAAAGCCAAACTCTAACTCTCTCTGTATCTCCTCCATTCAGTTGAAACATGCTGGTCAAGTCTAAATAAATGATAAGCACACACCCAGACTGATTATATTTCAGAGATTAAATTTGCTTGCTTAAAACACCCTTATTTATTTCTCCAATATGAGCCAAAATACATTTAGCATTATTCAGACATACAAGAGTTGGGAAGGGTAGAAATGCAACCAAAAACCTGAAAAAAATTAAGTGTGTGGTAGTGCCTTAATCATACTTGGTTTCTAGGAACTTTCTTTCTTCTAGGAACTTCATCTTTCTTCTGCCTGAATGATGGGAGTAGTTATTAGAATTATGAGGGAGAACAGAACTCGGTTTTGCAGCCCCACTGTGACCTAAAAACAACAAGACTGATATGGTTCCCTTTTTGCTAAACCCTCTTATGAGGAAGAGAGGAGCACAGCACAGCAGTGAAAAAAATACAAACACACTCTTCTTTCACTCTTTTCTTTCTTTCATCTTCAACAAGCCCCTATGCTGCCCCAGGAAGAGAGGGAGGTGGCCACACCAACAGCAGAAGTGATTGGATATCCCTAAACATCTAAACATAACAGTGAGGTAAAATGCACACATGTCCACCACCTCAAATCACACTGCCATGCCACCCACACGCAAGCTGCAATGGTTATCTTTGGCCTGCTGGTGTGAGTTGTTGTCAATAATGGAGGCTGTATCTAAAAGGTCAGAATATGTGTGTCTCCATTACACTTTTGGGGTCACAGGAGGTACTGCAGCATCTGTGCTGCTGTGGTGATCATTTACACTCTTTACTCCTACACACTTTTTAGGGCTTGTGCATTTCTGCATCATGTCTGTCAGCAACAGGCAGAGGTCCAGTGTGAGTCTGCTATAACACTGCTGAAAAAGGCAGTTGTGCAAAGCAGATTTATTATAAGCTAAGCATATTTAAAGTTAACCAGACCAATGTATACGTTAATGTTCATGACATCAAATTGACATCAAAATGAACGGTACAACTGAAATGTTTTTCTTTCCATCTCAGGGGACTGAAAGTACTTTTTGTGAAGGTATGTTTTGCTTGATTTTTGCACAAGAGACTGTTAAAAACAAATCAACAATCATGGTCTAAAAACATAGTAAAAACAGACATATTGACACACACACACATGAGAATGTGCTGTATGTACTTACAGAACTGTTTTATTTGAACAATTTATAACTTCCCTACACATGCAAAATCACTGTGTGGGCTCAAACACTGTCTGCCCCTCCACAATATGTTCCAGTTTTATTCTAAGGGCTTATGAAAAACAAGGACAGAGTGAGTGAAAGAGAGAGCAAGAGAGAGAAAGAGAGAGACAGAGACTCCACATCCTCAGCGCTGTAGTTATACTTCCATCTGGTTAATTTCCAAAGCAACCTGGGTGGCCACCCAAAGTACTTGACATCTTGATGCACCTCAGCAGTTTTACATATACACAACCTTTGTAGAAAAATAAATGTGTCATCCGTCACCACATATGCTGATTTGGGAGGGGGGAGTGGGGGGGAGTCTTTTAGCCTCCGCTCCTGTTCTCTTGCTTTGACAGTGCCTTATTTTCTCTCTCTCTGTCCTATATGCCCTCCCTCTACCAAGAGTTGAAACAGATTGCACATCCTTATTTATCTGTTTCAAAGGGGAAGGCTGAGATGTAAATTGTATGTATACAGTGTCCAATTTGTTGGTCTATTTGTATTTCCGAGGGTGTGTATGTGCGTGTGGCTTGCGATTACTGGACTCTGTTCCCTGTTTGCATATCGACCCCCATCTAATCTGTTATGGCTGTCCTGATAGAAAGAAGGTTTGGTCTGGCGGCCAGCTTTTGCATACCATTCCATCTGATGGAATGCATCAAGCAGAGAATGTTGCAATACTATACAGCCACACACCCAGGCACAACTATTGGATGTTAGCTCCTGATGTCATTCATGTTATGAAGAAAATACAAACCTTATGATGGCTTTAGAGCTTCTCAGGTCTTTGGACTCCTCCCCACTGCCATCTGTTTTCACCCTTATGTTTCAGAGGCCTTAATGTTTGTCTTTTTTTATTGAACGTAAGCTACCACCAAGAAAAACAAACTGATTATGTGAGCATGGCTCTGAACAGGTCTTGTTTTGCCTTGCCGCATCCTATGAAGTGTGTGTGTGTGCTCTGCCAGTGAGGTGAGAGTGTCACACATCTCGGCAGGCCATTCTGACGTAAAATAAGATGCTTGCCAAGTATCCAAGGGGAAGAAATGGGTCATAAAATAATTCATTTACATTTGATGTTTTGTTTGGGGCGTGTCCACTGAAATGTGTTTAGATGTGAGCTTAGCAACTACGGTAGAGTTTGAAAAGCTAAAATACTCGTTTAAAGGGTTCAGAAAGATCAATAATAAATAAAACAAAATAAATAATCGAATAATAAAAAAAAGAATGGACCCAATTGCTCAATGCAAACTCGCCATAAAATGAATGATTGAATGTCTCTATGCATTTATTTATTCATGACTGTCTTATGAAATTACCTAAAGGTGGGGCTTGTGCTTGAAATAACAAGGCATGTTTTTGGAGGTCTAATTAGTTACAATCACCCCCTTTCTATATGGTTCATTCATATTCAACAAGTCTGGACAACTAACATGATTTAACCAAATACAAATGTTTGCAACAATCAAAATAACATTTTTATTACTAATCCAATATCATTATTTAATGCATCTGGGAGATCTGGGCCAAAATAAAAAGAAACAGCAACAAGTCGCTCCTGAATAGAGTATGAATGATTCTGTTTGTGAGTCTGCCCGGAGCCATATTTAATTTTCTTTCACAATGACAGTTTGCAGTCTGATATATAGTTCTGAATATGTGGTCATTCGGTCAGCTGGACATTTGCCTAATTGCAAAAAAGTGTCCAAAAGGGTTATTACTAATGAAGCTGACAGCTATAATACTTTATGCAAGACTTGTATCTTGTTTTATTACCTGGTACGTGTCCCCGGCAGGTGTAGTAGAATTCCTGGCAGTAGTCGTGGCATAATCGGGGTAGGTCTTGTTGTCTGTGTGGTGCTTTTTCAAGTTTGGGTGAATGGAAGAGCATCTGGGCATGTGGTGAACAATGGGCACACTTAATCTCCTCCAGCAGTCTAGAACACTCTGTGTTATTGGAGGAGAAGATCTGAAGACCAAACGCAACAAGCAAAAGTTAAAACTGTGGAAATAATTCATAATCCAGATTTGCCAGTTATCTTCAAAAGTTGTTCTTATTTAATGGCTGTATCTTAAAATTAAACTAGGTGGTTTGACATGCATTTTTAGAATGTTTTCTTGTTAATTGGAGGCCATTCACTTTCTAAACATCTCTCTTAACAAACACCACACATCCATGTGGACTTGATTTCTCTTGATTTGTTTATTTGGACTCACAAACAGCTAAGCCAAAATTGCACCTCGCATGGCAGCTGAACTCATATTGAAACGAACAGAGCGAAAGAGGATACTAAAAATGTTTCTTAAGTCACCAAACAAAAGTAAACAACAGATTAGGGCCGAGAAAATGAACAGGCTTATTTATGTAACAAATTAGCAGTAATAAAACAACAATGTAATCTGCTCCCTTCTCCAGACATGTGCCTGTGCCGCAGCAGTCTGGTAAAGCTGCCTCTCTGTGTGAGGTCCATGTGTAAACACCAATTTACAGATAGACGGGCACATCATCCCGTGCTGGTATCAACAAATCAGCAGTCTGTCCAAGTCAATTAGAACAGCACACCCAGCAGACAGTGTAGACTGTCTACCTTCTCCCCTACTCACTGCTCCACATTAACCATTCAGACTGATATGTTTAATTCAGATTCTCTATCCTAATGACGTTTAGAATGACTATAAAACATCTTTGTGTCTGCAAGATAAAATGCCATCAAAAATATATCAATGTCTCCAGCTTCAACACCTTTCAAGGTCTCTTCAGTCTCAGGGTTGCAGTGGTTGGTGTGTTACCCTGGTCTGTGAGTGGCAATTCTCCTGCTTTAAATTGCCCATTGATTTAGTGAGCCATGGACTGGCACATGGTCCATGGAGAGAAGCATTTGTGTGCTCTCAACCATGCACTCTTCCCATATGTTGCTGGGATGGGCTCCAATGTTGCCATCACCCACACCAGCAACAAGAGGACCTTTGTTTTTTTGTGTGTGTGATTTCCAAAAAATGCCAAAAGTTAAAATTAAGCTAAAATCAGACTGGGGTCTATATTGCAAATAAGAGACATATATCTGTCTTCTCCTAGCTGTCCATTACTTAACAAAGATTATGTGGAAGCTAGGTAATATTAAACACTTAGTTTGTAATAAACATGGTGTATAGGGTGAATATTTCCTAATGTGGGACACTGCCTAATATGGGACACTTAAGCTTCAGCTCTCCCCCAAACCAATGAATGCCAGTGAAATTATAAACAAATCACAGCTGAACTGCCTTGTGATCAAAATATATAATAATATTGGGTGTGGATTTACCATGTTGGCTTAACATTGTGATATACTACAAAGTCTGAAATACAACAAATGTCCCACATTAGGGCAATCCACTATATAGTTATAGGCATGAACAATTTAATCTGTCTGCAGTTCATTTGTTCAGAAGGATGACTAATCCTGTTGTATTCCTGTTGATCTTCGAGTTCATAAATTGACAAAACAAACATAAACATGTACGGGCTTATTGGATCACAATCGCTTGCCATTTAGTGTCAATGTCGACATTTAACACCTTACTCACATGAATAATC
>JAZGTK010018322.1:0-11892 GCA_036877625.1 Ambastaia sidthimunki | reverse complement strand
TGCTAACTGCAGGTCGTGTTTCTGCAGCCGTCCGATGAACGCATCACTCGCCTCCACGAGAGCGCTTACGTCCTCCCAGAGGAAGATTTCACGGCTCTGAGGTCGCCGTTTTTTCCGCCATTAGTGACGTAGTTCTCGGTTAAGTTTTTGTGCAGGTATCGACTTTGGCTCAAATGTTTCTCCTAAAATTATTGAAAGTAGACGCAAACGAGACAAAACCGATAACAGCAAGAGAACGAAGCAATAAAGTTCATTTGTAAAGCTTAAATTATTTGGTCCTTGCTGAATTCGTGTTGAAATTTGCGGTTAAAATCTTTCCTGAAACTCTAGATGAGACAGAAGATCGCTGAGGTCTTTCACTCATGAACAGCGTTTGGGAAGCTGTAAACTCATGCTAAGTTCTCGGCTTGCTCTCCTTTTTTAATCTAATTGCTGTGTAGGAGAAACAGTTCAGATATTTGAGATCTCCTTTGTGATTTTTCTGTCCTGAGGGTTTGGACCGTGTAACGAACTGACTGCCGGTGTTCCCTTTCAGCAAATCAAGGTTAAATACAAAGTTAAATTTCAATAGAGGACTCCAGAGTCTGTTTAAATGTTAATATGTAACCTGACATATAGAAAGGTTTATGTGAAGATTGTTTGTTTAAGCAGCGGCTTTGCGTATCACGCCTACAGTAAATGCAAAACCGGGAAACTGGCTGCAAATATCCTGCTTTTGGAGTCTGTTTTACTGGTGCCTGACTGAGGTGGATGTCTGTATCATTAACTGAAGTGTGTCATTAGTCAATGTTGCTGTTGGATGTGACATCACTCTCGGACTGACTGACAGGTCATCAGTCAGTCATAGTACACCAGCAATGTGAGACTTTGTTTGGTGTTGATCTTGACCAGCATCTTCTGTCTACCTATTAGAATTAATCATTACAAGAAAGCCAGAAGAACGTAGAATTATACCCTCAGGATGTTGGTCTCCTTCTAGTCTCCTTCAGTGAACTTTATGGTCGTACCGTCAGATGAGGAGAACTCAAGAAGCGTCTATTAGCAGCTGATTTCAAACATTTATAGCAAAGCTGGAGTTACATCATGTCCTTAATAAAGTCAACACGAATTTAAACTTTATAAGTGCACATTCCTGGTCTTCGGTTCATCAGTGCATGATATTCCACAGAAAAAACATTAATCTTCATATTCTTTCATCAAAATGTAATAACTTTCCCTCCATCTGAAACTTTTCCTTTTTGACTGACATCATAAGTTCCTCAGTTTTTATTTCTTCCCCTCCAACTATGACACTTGCCTCCATTTATTTATGTAACATGTACATAAATTCACATTCCCAATAAAATGAAAACCGTTTTATTTAAATAATGTGACACATTTCAGAATAACACATTATCTGTAAGGGTGGGATGGGACTTGTGTTGATGAGAAACTGAAGTAGTTTAGAGGTGGAGCAAGTTGTTATATTTGGAATAAAGATCTTTTTTGTTAAGTACAGCAATAAATTGTTCAAAGTGAGTCTGAAATGTGTTAAAGGGGTATTTCTTTTAAAAAAGCCAATAAATGACTCACCTTTAGGGCATTTTAGGTGTATGTGACGTTCATCTTTCAGTCAAACAGAAATGGAGTTAAATAAAATGATGTCCTGGCTTTCCCAGCTTTAAAATGGCAGTGAATAGTGCCCAAGATTTTAAAGTAATCCATACTAGAGTTCAGTTTGTTCATTGTTCTGAAACAAAACAATGTTTGTGGAAGAAACAATTGATATTTTAAGCTTATTTAGTGATCAGTCTTATATTTCTATGGATAATAGTTAAAGTTGCTCAAAATTACTATTTTCCATCTCTGATTTAGGGAGTGTTGTTCTGTTTTAAAATGCTCAAACCCTAATAATTGGCAGGTATGTTTTACATTTTTAAAGAACTACACGTCTTTGTAAATAATGGTACAATAAAGATTGCAGTGGTCTGGTACATAGTTTTGCTCAGTAAGAAGTTTGAGTCAACATGGCTGTGACCTGCAGACAGATTTGTTTACACTCAGTCTGAGGTATGAAATGTAACATGATGTGTGCAGATACACTTATATGGTCGTCTGTTAGCACATGCTCCATTAAACATGTAGCTGTCGCTCTCTCTTTGTTTTCTTATTACAGTCATTGTTTCCAACTTCATCTTCAACGTTCTAAATGTTCCTAGCTGAAACCCTTGAGTGAGTTTGTATTGTGCTGCCACTCGTTGTCATGTGGTGTCGCACGCAAGAGTGACTGAGCTGAACTGAAATAGGTCCTGCTCTCATGTCCTGCTAATGTAATTAGAAAGCATTTGCATTGACTGATAACAGAAGAATGTGTTTCAGGCCAGGGCCTATTTTTGGACCGCCATGCTGTCCGGCCTCTGGTGTCCTTGTCTTGGAACCAGTAGAACGTCTGGTGACCAGGAGACAGAGTTCTGATGTTTTATGTGTGTTAACCGAGCGTCTTTGGTCTCTGCATGGCACTCTGACGTCTTTTTAAGAATTTTGTATCATAATCACGCAGTTTTTTGGGTACCCTATTGTATCTGAAAGACTTTTTTCTTTTTCTGCCTCAAAGCTGTTTGGGTGTCAGAGACTGTACATTATGGAGACCCCAAACTTGGAGTGATGGTCATAAATCCCACCTACTACACAGTAGACACATTGAGACACATCTATTAGATGCTGGGTGGTGCTACTGTAAAAAAACAACAAAAATTGGTTTAGTTTAGATTACAGGTTTAACCAAACTTGGTACACTTTGCCCTGGCTATGTTTGGAATGGAATAATAGTTTATTGCTTTTTAAATATTTCACAATATGCCTATTATTTTTTTAATAATAGCAAATGAAACAGCAGGAATCATGCAACGATAAACGTTGACCACATTGTGTGTTTAATTTAGAAAATGGCTTTTTTTCATTTGCAATTAAATGTTGTGTGAAAAATGTCTTAACTTTTGGAAGTCTAGTAAAATGAGTCAAAATGAGAAGAGAATTAAAAATCCTGTCTGTTTTTACTTTATTTCTCACACTGGAAGGTTGAGTCAAGCACATTGCATTGTGGGATACGGTGTTCAGTATGTGCTCTGTTGCATACTTCACTTCTGTGTTTATATGTGCGTTCAGGAAGATCATAATGATAGATAACTCACTCTTCACAGCCATTTTTACCTCGCTTATGTGGGTGGATGAAAATTGGACAGGGCAGATGTGGAAAATGCACTAAGGTTTGAAACTATACTATAATAGTGCTTTAAAGTCCTTTTCCACAGAGAGCACTACACAACAAAACATTTAGAGCCCTAAACCTGAGTGTTTCTTTCACCCTGGGGTGAAACTCTGGCAGCAAGCACTCTGCCCCAGCTAACAAGTTTTGATTGTAAGAACAATGTTTCCTAATGTTTCCAATACATAACACAAGCTATAAAAGTATAATTGTGAAAGTTCTAGAAAAGTCTGTAATGTTTTTAAATCATTCCACTAACTACTAAAGAATATATGATATATAATACTAAAAAACATTCTGCCAACGTTACTACAAGACCTTTTGTATAACACTGAGAGAACTTTCAGAGAACATTAGCCAAAGTTCTAATCAGTGCATTAAAACTTGATATGAAAGGTAAATTCTTGTGGACAGATGTTGACATACAACTTACATAATTATCAGATCATTCTCTCTCTTTCTTTCTCTCTCTCTCTTTCTCTCTCTCTCTCTCTGTCTCTCTCTCTCTTTCTTTCTCTCTCTCTATAAACCTTTGCTTTCTGTATATCATTTTCTGAGGGTGGCGTTTGAAACGGGGCCTTTATTATTACATATATAAAGAATACTCAGCTTATATTAAAGCCTGGATTTTATTATCATCACTGCAAGTCTGTTTGTCAGTAAATTAACATATACACCACAGAGAACATCATCTTGTATAGCTTCAGACCAGCTGTTGGTATAAGACTCAGGAAGAGAGCTGAGGAGAGGCTGTATAGCTGTAGTGCAGAGCAAAGTCTGTGACAAAGAAACAGTAGGTTTCACTGTCTGGCCGACCTCCAGGTCTCATTACTCAACTAAGTTGCATAGCGATAATAAAGACACCTTTTGTCTGTCTGAACAGGTCTGCCTTTCAAACCACATAAAAAGAAAAATAGAAACCCAGCGCAGAAATGCAGAACAAAATGCAAAAGAGAAAACTGAAAGAGAGTTTTTTGAGGCAGGACTGGACCAAGCGGGCAGGGGTGCCGCAGGTTTTGAACCCGTACATGAGAACCAGCCCTACTCATTCAGTAGTCATAGAGTTAAAAATAACTCCAGTGCGGATCATGTTGTGAAAGGAGGGATCTGCTTCCCATGAGCACAGACTCGTGTGTGTGTGTGTGTGTTTGTGCATGTGTGTGTGTTTTTGTGACAACAGCAGTGCACACAGAGAAGACGACTGCTGGCTGTGTTCAGTACACACATGCACACTTTCTCGGGCCGTCCTGATGGTGTCCTCTCTCTCTCATGCTCCAGATGAGCTGGTAGCTGTAACCTTGCTCCATGAATGCTATGAATGATTCTCTGGATGAGACGCACAACTCGGGCAGCCACGGGGAGAGAGCGGCCATATTTCGGGGCGCGAGAGGCAGCGAGAATGTCGGGCCGGCCTTGATCCCTCTGCGCTCCCCTTTGCAGCCACCCAATGCTCATCACAATAGGACAACTCCTGCAGTCTCCATGCTCTTCAAGGGAAATAGGTAGGACTGCTTCTCTCTCTCTCTCTCTCTCACACACACACACACACACACTTTCTGACCTGTTTATTGACTAAACTTTCTCTTAGAAAACTATCATGCGTAAAAAAGCACGCAGGAGGAATGCGACTGCATGCACGTGTTCGTGTGCATGTGTACACACTGTATAATATACAACCAAGGCTATCCAGGACACTAGGTTCCCCACAGCGTATCTGTCGGTGTTGATAACGTACCTCATTTCTCATTGGTTAATCGTTAACGCGTCCGATTGGCGCGTACGCTGCGTGTTGTCGCTGTACCTGCTGAGAAATAGTGGCTGTCTTTGTGCTTTGCAAGGCCTGCCTGAAAATGGCCGTAGACTTTGTACCTGTAAACAGAATAGACAGAGTTTCACGGCTACATGACAGAAACTGGAACGGAATCAAGCACCTGTTACTGTCCAGCCCGTGACGAGAGGTTCAGACAGCAGCTCTTAGAGCCCAGCGAGACCAATCCGCTTAGATTGCGAGAGGAATCACAAAGAATGAGTCTTTAAAGAAAGAACATTTATATCTCGTCTTGTGCGAATTTGTGATGTAGTAGCTGTGAGTTTAAACTGAGAATAAACTGTTTATTTGTGCTGTAAACAACTGTCGATGAGTCTCTTCATATGTACTCAAACGACAGGCCCAGCTAACAATTTTAGGTTTTAAGAATGTTTCTGTAACATTTCCATTAACAAAAACGGTTAAAAATGCTATTTTAAAAGTTAGAAAAACGTTTTTGGGCATTGGAGTAACACTATTGCTTGTTAAAAAATGTTATTCAAACATTTCTTAATTTTGTAATGGTTTTAAAATGCTCCACTAAATGCTTAAGAAATAATTGTTCTCCATATATAACATTAAAAATGTTGCATTAATGTTACTGCAAGGACTTTTTGATAACTGATAACTTGGACAGAACTTTTAGAGAACATTAGCCAACATTCTAAGAATGTTCCCTGTTAACTGAGAGCATTAAACTTGTTGTGTTCCTGTGTGTCATTATACTGGGTGTCTTAACTGGGACACACAGACAGTGGACAGTGATCTTCCTGTGACATATAACAAGAAAAACAAAAGTTCAATGAAATTAGAGTCATATGAGGTCAAACTTGACAGCTTTTACTTTCAGAATAAACATTCCTAGTCTTATTTTGAATGCTTTATATGTGTAACTTCATAAACTTTCATCAAAATGTCTCTATAAAGAATTTTTAGAGAGACCTGGATGACCAAGATTTTATTTAAACTCTTTTAACCCTTTTCCTAATCCAGTGAATTCTATAAAACCCATCTCTACAACTGGACAGATTTATTGCATATACTAACAGAAGATGTTGAACAGTCCCCTGCTCAGAATAATCTGTTTATAATTTTCTGTTTATAATCTCTTTTTCTTCTAATTGTTTTAATATTGTACAAGTTTAAATGTCCTGCTAATTCTTTGTAAAGTTATTTTGCGTTTAGTTGGGATGGTCACAGCAAAATAGCAAGAGGTTTATTTTGGTTGGATATTTTTTTTTTACTTGAATCTGTCACATCTCATTTTTGTTGCCCTTGCAGCTGATTGGCTGACTCACTCTGTGGTTTGTGCACGCTACCAGCCATGACCCCACATTATGTGGATATTTCTGGTTTTGGAGTTCATTGAATAGGGAAATAAAAGTAGTCTCTTGCTACCTCTCTCTCTCTCTCTCTCTTTCTCTCTCTGTTCTGTTCCATTTTCTTCAGGCCTCTCAAGTATCCGTTCCCTCTCTAGGCTGGACACACACACACACACACACACACACACACTCTTCGTCCTGCTATATTCATCACCTCTCATTTAACTGGACTGAAGAGTTTCAGAGTAAAATACAAATAAATTAATGTTCAATAAACCACATTTGCATTATCTCTATTTGCAGTAGAGAATTTTTTAGCTAAAATAGGTTTTAAAATAGGCTTTTTTGTCAAAATTATGAATTATACACACACACATACATATATATATATGTATAAATATGAGTGTGTGTATAATTCATATAATATATATATATATATATATATACACACACACATACACAGCATATACCATATATACAGTATATGTACGCAGTATATAGTATAANACACACACACACACACACACACACACACACACTCTTCGTCCTGCTATATTCATCACCTCTCATTTAACTGGACTGAAGAGTTTCAGAGTAAAATACAAATAAATGAATGTTGAATAAACCACATTGCATTATCTCTATTTGCAGTAGAGAATTTTTTAGCTAAAATTTAGCTATTTTAAAATAGGCTTCTCTTTTTTGTCAAAATTATGAATTATACACACACACATGTATATGCATGTGTGTATAATTCATATAATATATATATATATATATATATATATACACACACACACACATATACAGCATATACCATATATACAGTATATGTACGCAGTATATAGTATAAGTCAGCCATATTCTTGACAGGTTCACCCCTCAACAGATCTCTGTAAAGGGATTATAAATAAGTGCATGATCACACATCATCAGACTGCAGCTCTCTTTACACTGGCTCTCCCGGGAGCGCTCAGGTACAGCCCATGAAGTCATCGCTACAGTAGCTGAAGACTGAGTGTTGCCTGGGAGACGAACTTCAGTCATCTTCTCTGTCATTAGAATGACATCAAGCTCCGTCTGCGACTGCTTTCCGGCTCACGCAGCAGTTTGTTTTAGCTTCAGTGGCTTCTGCTCTGAGACGCAGAACATCTGCTATAAAAATGCCATGTTGTCTCATTTCTCCACAACTGCCATTTTGTGCCTCGCGCTCAAAATAAGCTTTTATAGCAGTAATGGTTTTCCCTGAGATGGTGTGAATTTGTGTTTCAAAGACATACTTTTGCGTTCTGTCATAATGTTCCTACTTCTTTTTAGTCGACATAAAATCAAAATGTATTGTCATTATGTTTTATGAGAATTTTGCAGTGTTTATTATAAACAATTTTTTAATTCATATGCTCTTGTAAAGTTTAATAAAAAACATTAACTTCCCCTCCCTCAAGAAACGTCTTTTCTCTTGATGACTGTTTCTCCATGAGGGCGGGACTATATTGACTGTCCAATAGTCATGCAGTTTCTTCTCCTCCAACTTCCAGCGATCCAATCAACTCCAGAAGAAAAAGTCCTGTCCTCCATTTTTTTCTCATTCCAGAAGCCACTTCTCTCAAATGTGCGACACCATAGGGAAAAAAAAAACAATTGGAACTTGCTAACTTGGTAGTTAACATGTCTCAGTTTGCCTCTGCTGGTTGACTTTATAACTGCACAATCTAGATGTGTCTAAACAATCCTGTCTGAATAATACTACAGTCTTCTGTTGTTTACATTTATCAGTTTTCTTTTGTTTCTTTCTGTGTTTCCTCAGGAAATGCAAAGAAGGTGTAGAAACACAAATGGGAACCGTCCCAAATCCCTTTCCAGAGCTACTACCGTCCGCTGTCTCCTTAGTGTCGGAGTGTCTGTTACCCTGGACCAAAAACAGTGCGACTCAGGTGAGACATTTCTGTGATTTACTTCAACCATTATTGTTCAGCGAAGCTGTGTACACCCTAAATAGGGAGCTAACCTCTAAGGGTGCATCCTAATGTATACAGAACCTCATCAGTAACTTCTCTGGATGGCTCTGCATAGGTAGCGAAGAGCACAGCAACCCCCATTTGACTTCAACAGAGTTTAACAGATTTTGAGAACTTAATATGCTGTCTACATAGACAGCTTGTTAGGATTGGGAACGGAGCCAGAGTGTGTCATAATTACTCACCTCCTATATCAGTAAAACTGACACAGGAGTTATACAGTATGTACAACATGTGTATGTGTTTCAGTCATTTATTCTGATTGAAGGATTAATGAAGTGGTTGGGCAATGATCAGATGACTGATTGATTGAACTTGGACGTCGTCTTGGTGTTATTTGTTTAAAGCTTATAGAAGCCAAAACAAACTTTCAGCACTTTCTCATTTAATGTTTCAGTAAGTGCAGTGAAACCCAGGTCTGTCCTCCCATAAAGACAATATTTCACTGTAAGCCACGAGCCAGTCAGAAACTTTGTAGACAGTAACTGAAACTGTAGCGTTTCTTTAATAATGAAAGAGTGTGAAACTCTTTCAGAATACAACATACAAATGAATGCAGACAAGGCGGACAAAACCTAATGACAAACACAGACATACACACATACACAGAGAGAGAGAGAGAGAGAGAGAGAGAGAGAGAGAGAGTTGAACCGGTTTAACCAGAATAAAACTAAACAGACACATGAACTAGATCTGCTGTGTCAGCATTCTGAATCCACTCTTCATTCAGTGTGTATATACAGCCATATTTATATTGTCCTTAATATAATATACAAATATATATTCATATATATCCATTTATCTGCTGTGTGTGTGTGTGTGTGTGTTTTGTTCTTGTTTTTCTACAATTGTGGTGACCAAATGTCCCCACAAGGATGATAAAAGTTACACATACCTACATTGCAAGAACCAGCCAGAGGTCTTCACACGAAACATTGATTAATATTAAACAAACTAAATGATGCTTTTTTGAAAATATAAAAAGGCAAAAAGGTTTCTGTGAGGGTTAGGTTTAAGTTTAGGGGATAGAATATACAGTTTTTGCAGTATAAAATCTATTCCGTCTGTAGAAATAATAGAAACTTAACGTGTGTTTGTGTGTGTATTTATATCCACACGCAGAAAGATGTCGTGCTTTCTGTTAACTATAATTACAAAGAGATTTGGGAGCATTTTGTCCACCTGATGATTTTGGTGCTTTGTGCGTCATGCAAGCTGAGAGCTTTTGTGTTCATGTTATGCTGATGTAGTTTTATGAGTTTGTTATCAGTTGTTTGTGGGAACTGCTTAGATGCATCTTAATCCAAAGTGCATTTTCCATCGGAATGTATACAGCCCGTACCATCTGCTTACATCGCTGTTTTGGGAAAATCTATACCCCCGTGGATCTTATTATATGACAAATATATGCTACGGCTAACCAGAACAGCTTTGACCTGCAGGATCTGCAAATTACAGCATATTCAAAAGTACCATCATAATGTGGCTTTGCAGTTTGCCATTATGGGGGTCTTTATTACATTTGAGGCAGGCAGTAATGATCCCTCGCTCTCATATTATATCTGAGGCTAGCAATTATGGCCTCTGCAGACGCTGTATATGAGCAAAATGGAGGGAAATCGGGCGGTGGGGGTGAGGGGGCTGTATTTGAGAGAAGTGCCACGAAACTTTTTGCTGTGCTAGTTTTTGCAGTTTGTTGAGTCAGGGAGGGCAGCCTGCGACCCAGACTGTCCTGCTGTAGAGGTGATAGTCGAGGGTTGGGCGGCAGCGCTAATTACCCCCCCAATTAGTTTGCGCGTGTGACAGAGAAGCTAGCTCACCCCGCAGGCTGAAATTACAGACTAGCGATCACAGAGCGGCACAGCGCAGAGGAATATATGATGACATTAAGTTTTTATTTTTAATGCGACTGTTTCTATGAGGCCTGCTGCAGGTTTTTGAGAGGATTTTGAGATACTGCAGCTAAACAAAATGTGTTTTGTTCTCCTGCACACAGTCAAAGACCCAGCAAACACTTTTAGGTTGAAGGAACATTTCTGTAACGTTTCAATTGAACAACAAATGTTAACAATGTTATTTTGAAAGTTCCAAGACATTGTATTATCATTAATAAATAGTAATATTATTTTTTATTATTTTAATATTATCATACAAACATTTTTCTTAATTCTATAACATTTAAAATGTTAATAAGTTTAGTTTTTGATATATGGTATAAAACAGTCTACTAACACAACAAAAAAAGCATAATAAAAATATTCTACTAACGTTACTGACAGAATGTTTGTGATAACTTTGAACGAACTTTTAGAGAACGTCGGCCAGTGTTCTGAGAGCGTTCCCTGTTGGCTGGGAGCTTGATTGTGTTGCTCTTCTCTTTTTGGGATGTGAGGTCCGCAGCTCCTGTTACCTGCTTCTCTTTTAAAAGCACAGGCCGCAGTTTTTTGCGTTAGCTGCTAATTGCAGTTCTCCAGTGCCTGGCCTGCTATTGCTGAAGCTCGCTGAAAGGGATTATGGGGGATTTGCTATTGTTTTTGGATGATTTCAAGGAGGGAAAACTTAAGCTTTAGCTGTGAAAGTAAAACAGCGTCTCTGTGACCTCTTGAGCTCTTGTTAGCCGTTGTTTACCCAGATTGTTTTTGACACGACAACTAACCCTTCACTAAACCCTGCCTTAAAAACATTACTGAGTAATCCTACCTAAGATATCAACACCTTCTGTCATAATGTTATAGAAACGCTTCTTCTGTTCTAGTATTAATGTGTGTTTGGAATATTTCTGTATAATGTGTTTTATTTAAATAACAAGAAGTAAAAGAGTGCAATAAGAAAGCCAAAGAGGAAACAGTTTTTCTTAAATATATAAAATATATTTTTATATAGTAATTGCTTGTCTTACTATTTGATATTGTTTATGTATTATTTTTATCATAAATTCTATTTATTATTTTATTCTTGTTTGACTTGAGGTACTTTTATTAATTTATTTTATTGACTTGCTTGGAATTATTTATTTTAAATTCTTTTATTGATTTATTTTAAATGACTATTTAAGCAATGAAGTGGGGCTTTGAAAGGTCAATGGCTGAGCAGTTGCTGCGTGTCAGGGTGGTTTGACTGGCAGGTCTTTCAGCAGCTTTTCAGAGCCGTGGCTTCAAGCGGAACAAAAGGAGAATGTTTGCACACACAGCTGTTTGTCTGACAAGACGTCTGAGTCACACGGTCAGTATGCATAAAGCATGACATCATCGCCTGCCCCCCCCACCCTGAGACACTGAATAGATGTTGAGACCAGCTGAAGTGTTGCATCATTGTCCTCACAGCACTAATAATTCTCTCTATTACCTTTTTACTGATATTTTAATAGCTGTAGATTAGATTGATTTGGTCTTTGCTTCTGTGTGAAGTGTTTGTCAGAGTATTTTGCATTTTAATAATTCAGCCCATCCAGTATTCATGCTCTGCCAATAGAACAGAAAAATATCAAATGAGATCTCTTTA
>JAZGTK010018321.1:0-11892 GCA_036877625.1 Ambastaia sidthimunki | reverse complement strand
TTAGGCCAAAAGCATAAGATTACAGTGTTTTAGGGCTTTTGTCTAATGCAGAGAAAATAAAAATCACTAGAGAAGAAATTACAGGAATGTTTGCATAAGGCCAGCACATAATAGCCAGTGAGTGTGGGTCACTTCCAGGGTGAAACATCGTGTGTGGAATATTCCGACCCTGCGTGTGTGACACTGCAGACAGACAGAAAGCAGAGGCACAGATCAGAGTGAGCCAGTCGTTCCCTTGCAACAGCTCGTACCTCCAGCTGCACACATCTGAGCCACAGTGTTGAACAGGCGATTCTTTGTGGCCTGTAAAACGTTTCCAAGACGTTCATCTGGGGCCCATCATCGCCAACACTTCGCTTTCCCCTCGATGACCCCTGATCAACTCTCAGTTTTTATGTGTTCCTGCGCTCTCCGGTCAATCGGGCGTAAACATGAAACATGTGCCTCGCTGTACTGTTGTTTGGCTGCCAAGTAAACTTGACCAAACCAGCCTATGGTAACTTAATTGTAGGTGGATTCCAGCGTACCTGTTTTAAATGTCACGCTTATACCTTTAAATGGTAATTATCTGCTTGATTCTACATGGCAAGTGTAATAAAGTGGCTGAGTATGTTATCCTAAACCATCACGTATGGAAAACTGCTTTAGTCACGAACGCATGGAATCGTCTGTCTTAGCGCCAATACTTTTTTCTACGATGTAAACAATTCTCAGTAATCCTTACTGACACTTTGAAGAACTTCAGGTTATCTTAAAGTGACATGTCATGTGAAATCTGTCTTACTGTAGTTAAATGTCAGCGATGAAATATAATCTGAATGTAATCCTCCACACCTCTCCTCAACCTCTGGTTGTTCTCCTGTAAATAGCTGATTTAAGATGCTCTCTTAATAGATGCAGTATTTGGCGGGTATCAACAACGAGTAATAAGTTACACAGGAATTTTGTGTGAAAAGTTTCCCTGCAGTTATTTAGATTGGCACATGATGCCTATAGTTCCGACCATTTATGACAAATTGCTGTGTGAGGTCAAACGCTGCTATGTGTTTCGAGGAAATTCTGGGTATTGATGAATACCGTATCAAAATGAAGGGGTCTTTTGAAGACAAGAAATATATCACCTCGTTTTTCCTGGAGCCAAAACCAGCGATTCGTTTTTATTAAAAATCTGTCTTTCCTCAGTCATGCGTATACTTACTTGAGAGCCTCTTTCACTACCTGTACAGACAGTGAATCATTTAAACAGTCTGTTCTTGGCATGAACTCTTCTTTAATCGTTCATATCAGAATAAAGGTATAAATCATGATGATGAACTGACCGCCTCACACTTTTATTTTAAGCAGAGATCTGGTTCCTTGCGAGATTCATACGATGTCTAATCAGTCGGATGTGTGAGGAAACTGTGCATGTTTGGAACAGACTGTCTCAGCTCTTCTCTCTGGTGAGCTCTCATTTTAAGATGAAGGTGTGGAAAAGGAAATATTGCTCTCCAGGTGATAACCTGATATGAGAGGAATTTGGGTTACAGACTCTCCAAATGTTGCTTCACCTTAAATGTGTCATTTTTTCCAATGATCTGGCATGTCTGTTCCCATCCACTAGTTGCCAAGCATCTGTTATCCAAAAGATGATCTCATTAATTTCAGATACGGCAACTAAACGTTGAGCTGAGGAATGTTCTTCGATTTCCGAAATGGTTTTATAATAAGAATGAACTGAATTAACATTATATTATCACTGTAGTTCAACACGATAGACGTCAGGTTTTTACAGGAGACGTGAGATCAAACAAAACCACCAACAACATCAAAACAACTAAACCGCAACCGTCAGCGCAATCCTAAGATTGGCTTCAGGCAAAAAGTTATACATTTGCATATAGGAGAGACTGTGACTAGTTGTAACACCTTTTCCTCAAGTGGATATTTAAAAGGGAGGATTTTTTTATTGACATTTTAATTTAAAGTATTTACAGTTTATTCAACACACGTTGTTCATTGTTTTGGCCCACAAAAATTTTGAATGTTTGATATAGAAATATACACGTACCCCAACAGCATGTCCCAATAAACTGACAACCTACACCGATCTGTTATTTGCTAGTAACATAAATGTGCCTACGAACACTCACCCCCGCACACACGCATGTTTTCTCTGTAGCTGCCATGTGGGAGTAAATATTTCCATGAGTTAGACAAGGCTTTGAAATGAAGGCTTTCAAAACCTGACAACCTGACACAATTGATCACAAAATAGAAACTCGAAGTTAGCATGACTTAACTTGATGACTATTTGAAAAATGAATGGAAAAATATACAAACAGCCAAACCGATGAAACGAGGAAATACCCCAAAAGAAAATAAATACACCATTATCTGACAAGGTATCTAAACAGAAAACATTTTTTTTCTCATCAAAGGCTGACAATGTTGCAACAGGCAGAGACACGATGCCTCCACAACAGCTTAAGGTTCACAAAATCTGTGAACCAGAACTGTGAACTGTCAACCAGAACCAACCAAGTTCTTTCTAACCCAAAATTAGAACACTTCAGACGACACACCTCATAGCACATGAACAATCAAAAATCTATCATGCCCAAACACACGCGCACGCACACACACACACACACGCACACACACACACACACACACACAAACACACACACATCCCTAATACATCTGAACTCAGACACTTCCTCCTGTTTATGCACTTCTATTGGCTGATGTGCAGTCTGTTATTTCTATTGGGGAATCTCCTCTGATGAAATGTTCAACATGGATCAGGAAACCAGGAACCAGGTGTGGCTGTGAGATCAAGTCTCTGATCTGACAGCTACAAACTTTAAGTGTTTTAAAAGTGCTGCTTTCCCACCAAGTGTGAGCAGTGCATGTTAATTATAAACCACAGACTCTCCCACACGCACACTGTCATATTTACACTTGCTAATTGAAAGGCAAAGAAAACATGACAGAATGATGCATGTTTTCAAGCAAAACACAGAGGCTTTAAAGAAACAGTTCACCCAAAAATGACATTTCATCATTTACTCACCTTGATGTTGTTTCAAACCCATTTGACTTCATTTCTTCTGTAGAACACCAAAGAAGAGATTTACCAGAATGTCCAAGTTGTACTTTTCCATACAATTAAAGTGGATGAAGCCCCAAAAATACAACAAAGCATCATAAAAGTGGTCTTCTGAAGCCATATAAAGGTTTGTGTGAGCGACTGACTGTAATGTCAGTCAAAGTTTTGCTTGACATCTGTGGTTACCACTCATTTTCATTATATGGAAAAGTACAGCTTGGACACTGAAATAATTTCTTTGGTGTTCCATACAGAAAGAAAAATCAGGTTGTGAAAAACATGAGTATGTGACAGAAAATTTCATTTGGTTGAACTATTTATTTTCTGAACATTAATTTATGACATCAGGCAGCATTAATTACCTCAGAATAGTTAATCATTTTCATCATGAGAGAGAGACTGCATGGAGACTCCAGCACAGACACACTGAGCTGAGCTGTTGTGGTCTGTGCTACTGATCCTCTGGATCTTCAGCCTCAGCTCCACACGATCTGCTACAACACGTCAACGTTTCTTCAACGTTTTACGTTTGAATTATGGCAGCACATGATAAATGTTCTGTGATCTCTGGTGGAGAGCATGTGAAGCTGTAGTTTACAGCATCTGATGGTTTACATGTGTCTCAGTGAAGCAATGCAAACATCAATCACTCAATAAACGACCATTTCAACATTTCTGCCAAAAAAAACCTGCATACAAGCCAGACCGCTTACTGTAGCCTACAACACAACTGTCATCAACCGTATCCCACATGCTAAATACCCCTTAAAAAAACAGAAACCGAATTTCTATCAAAAACACAAGTGTCCTGCTGGAGATTATCACAGAAGTAACTCTCTTTTACAGTAGCACAATTACAGCTGAGACCTAGCAGGCACAGTTTAAAACATCTGCTGTAATTTAATGGAAAATTAACAATATAGATACTGCTTGCAAAACATTTCATCACAATGCACAACTAATATTTTTGGCCATCATAGGGATAAGACACGTTCTGTAACCGGGTGGTGTAGTTACAGCAGTTAACAGCAGGGGCTAAAGGCTCATTGTAACCAGCAACACCGTGATTCTTTGGTATACCTGAAGCTGAGGTCTGCAAATTCCACCCACAGGAATTATGTTGGTAACACATAACCAGACAATCTTCCTTTTAGAACAGCCAATCGTACTGCTCTAATAGCATTTACACTGAAGAATTGCTTTAATAAAGTACTGTGACAAAAATATAAACTTTAGATTTCTGCTTTTTTAAACTTTTTAATCAACAATAAGGGTCCGTAACTCAGGAAGACAATCTGATGAAACAAGCAGAGCACACGGTATTGCACTAGGCAGTCAACAGCAACATAAAAAGCTGACCTTAGAGTTTATTGGTGCACTTTAAAGCTCCACAATAATAAAACGGTAAAAACGAATTCAGAATATAATATGTGGGATGTACCGGCGTTAAATCAGTTTAAAGTTTCAGTTTAGTGCCAATGGCCCCAAAGCCCAGCGTTTAATAAAGGACACTGTTTTGATCCTGCCAAGAATTTACCTCATCTGTAATTACAGGCTACACCAGCCATTTACAGTAAGAAAACAATATCACACAAGCTCAAACTTCGATCATACATGACATTACATTCAACGGTGTGTTTAGTCTTAAACCCAATAATAAGTAACTTTCTATAGCTTGCGAGATCAAAGTGGTCACAAGAGCCTCATGGATTTCCTGACAAATGAGCTGTCTGTGTTGTACTTTGACTGCAGTAAAGAAGCAATCAAAACGGTAATACAAACTGTATAAACCTATATGTCAAGGTAAAGGGGGTGTGACATGAGAACACGAGACCTCTTTGAATGAAACGCTTAACCCATAAATTTCTTTGATGTGTCCTTGCGATAACAGCGCAGTCAATAAATGTGTTCTGTGGTACATGCTGAGGCATGATTTACCTTTTTTTACCCCGGTAAACTTCAGATGGACATCAGTCAAGAAAGTTATTTACACTGGCGATCATGATGGCGTAGGTGTCAGGGGAACTGTGCAGGCATGCAGAATTATGAGTTACATAAGGACATAAGGGTTGCTCTTTTGTTTGTGTCTTTGCTTATTAAAATACTTTCACGGGACACCACGAACCCTGATAAAATCTGCTACTGGGCGATCTGCCGCATTTCTATATTGATGTTGGATGGAGATTTCTTTGAAGTCATTTGTTTGTTAGAACAGTTGAAGACAACAAAGTGCTGTTAGCCAGCTGAAAACTGTTATTTGGATCAAAAATTATGACCTGTTAACAAGCTTGTCATCATCATTAGAAAGCTAATTCATCTTTATGACAGATGCAATGTGTTAAGATTGTCACGCTAACGTACTGACGGGCCACAGGCAGTTTACGTCCGGTCTGTTTCTGACATTGTATTTTAGTGGTGTTAAAGTCATTAAATTATCTTGCTTTGTCTTCTCATCTACAGTGAATTACTATATGACCAGCACCAGCTGACCTGCTGTTGAACATT
The DNA here is from genome assembly GCA_036877625.1 of Ambastaia sidthimunki. Taxonomy (NCBI): domain Eukaryota; kingdom Metazoa; phylum Chordata; class Actinopteri; order Cypriniformes; family Botiidae; genus Ambastaia; species Ambastaia sidthimunki. Next base: position 6,296 of record JAZGTK010018321.1, on the reverse strand, counting down.
GACCTGTTCAACTTTTAAAAGAAGGCCAAGTAAATGACTAAAACAAATATGAAGCCATTATACTGAGTTCACATCATGTGACTGAATAGAATTTTCACTCCGGTTCGGGTTTTACATTGGTCACTCGTCTCATCAGGACACCTTGCAGTACCCCATAAATGCCCAGTGTGGGTGGGAAGAAAAACACGGAGGGATCATCCGGAGCTGATTATATAAGAGAGGACTGCGGGCAGAGCGGACTTGGAAACACTGCCGCTGTTGCTTTGGCTCCTGGTTTGCCAGCGCTCCACAGTAACTATGAAGATCCTGTTTCTGATCCCAGTTTGCCTGAGTCTGATTCTCAGCAGCTGTGCACAGAAGCCTCATCCCTGCAGTAAGACTTTCCCTATACGTTAAAGTGAACTTTTGCTCTACTTAAATAAGCTAAACATAAACTTAAGGTTAAACGGAGACTTTTGAAAGCTACTCAATTATCTAACAGTAAAACAGAAAATACTACAGCGAGGAAGAAAACAGTTCAGTTGAATTTAGTAGTATCATACGTTTTACTAACACTTGAGGGTTGTATGTTAATGTTACCTATTGCAGCAAATATAGATTTTAACAATGATTAAACAATAAATTATTTGTACAGCATTTTTTCTTCATGCCAGTGCAAAATGCACAAAACTGTTAATGCATGTTAATCAATTCAACATTAAAGTATTAGAATGCTGCAAGTTTTTTTTGTTTGTAGTGCTAATGTGTTAACTAGATTTAACAATACAATTCTACTTTCCTGTATTACAGTATAACAATTTTTATGACATTTTTTATATCAATATGCAGATTTTAACATTCAGCTGATTGTTAACATACTGATTATTCTGGACTATTTAAAAAAAAAGTCTTAACCTTTTCTTTTCTCATGAATTCCAGGGGCTCCACCATTATTTGAAGGGAAACTCAGTGTGGTAAGTAAACAGATTTGAAAAGACCATTACAAAGATTCTGAGCGTGATGTCAGCTATAAGATACAACAAGCTATAAGATGTTAACTGTGGGTTATTTCTCACACACAGCTGATCCCAGGACAGAAGTTACGGGTCTTTGAGAAATTCTACTATGATGCAATCGGACAGAATATTCGCGTTATAGCCTATGGAAAGGAGAGTAATGAGACCATTTTTGTAGACAAGCTTTTGCTCTACAGAGAGGTAAAGCCCCGTGTTTTGTGATATATATCGAAACATAAATATTAAATATCACACAGTAAAATTCATCATTGTTGATTGCGTCAATGTAACCCCACAGGGTGTTAGCTATGATATCCACCACCACAACAAGACTTGTGTTAAGTCAGCATTAAAGATACCGTTTGAACCTATTGAGGTTCCCCGTGATGCCCATTTCCTGCACCAAATGGTTCTGGGTAGCAGCTCCAGACCAGGAGAAGGTCTCCTCGTCAATAACTGGGAGTCAACGGTGCCTGAAAAAAAAGGTAAGATGCTATTGAGTGTCCCTATCCTGACTATATACTGTAAAAGCACAGGTCATGCAATTTTACCTTTAAAACAGTCCAAATATATATATTTTTAAATATTAATATTCTATAATACCATTTTAATGTATTTATTTTGTGAACTTTATTTATTTTTGCAGCATATAAGGAAACTAATTAAGCTTCCTATTGATCTACTTATATACAAGCAATTAGTTGTACTATTGATTTTCTGATTAATGGGAGAATTTTTCAGGCATTCTATGATTCTGGAATTAATAAATTTTATTATAATAATTTACGTCTGGCTAGTTTATATAAAGTAAACGTCTACAGCACAATAAATAATTTCTAATTCATATCTGAATATGACTTAAAGATTTTGTCTTATATATAAAGTCAGACATTGTTTGAATGATTTTAATAAAACAAAGGATCATGAATTCAACTACATGTTTGTTTATTTATATGTTTATGTATCTTCTCTATTTAAAAATATAAAATATAGTTATAAAAATTAATCAAGGTTGTTTGCTTGGGTGAAACTTCTTACTAGTAGCTTTTTATTCTCTTCTCTGCAGAAAACTATTTCATGACCTTCACTGAGTTTGGCTGCCTGCCTCTCAGCATCATCGATTTCACAGAGAAAATGGAGGTAGACGTCATATCAAGGTTAGTCTTTTAAAGTAGGTTGATCTGTCCCGCAGAGAGACCATAACCAACGCTGTTTTCCATTATAACCTAACACACGCGGATAACGCTTTATACTTAAAATCACGTCTGTGATCGTGTCCTGTATTTAACCGCATTTGTAATACGCTGATGAAGAACAACAACTGGGAATTACGCAACAGTTTCTCCGTTAACCGATTACACGTGTTGCGTTGCCGTTTCTCTTCCTCTGATCTGCGCTGTTTTTCATGCATAAATCACACGCACATGAATGAAACAAATGTGTGCCTTATGAATGCCTTAAAACACTATTTCTTAATCCTGTTCTCACTAAACATCTACTTACGTTAGTAGAAGTTAAACAACTGATTCTGTTAACAATGACGTTACAACGGCCGTAATGACAAATAGTTGATTTTAATTGGTTGAGCTTGTAAACTAGTCTAAAAACATACCTGCTGGCTGGGACTACTTTACATTAGTATTACTGCGCCACCGCGTCTGCGTGACGTTGTTTCGGAACTACATTGCTTGGTGGAAGAATATTTTGATCATTAATAACGTTACTTTTTTTGTTGTGTGTTTATTTAATGAAATCTTCCAGGTATATGGAATAACAGTTTTATAAAAGCAACACGCCTCGTGATGCCATGGTTTACAGTGAATTTACAACAGCTGATGGCAGATAGGCCTCAGTGGGATCCCTCTAATTTTCAGAGAACTAGGACATTTCGAAAAAACATTATTTATTTGATAACCCATTTCTTTTTTTGTAGCTTCTATGACCTAGTCAATGGAATAGATGACCCACAGGTCTTCATCCCTCCATCCTTCTGTGATACTGCAGAACTGCTGGAGGCCAAAGACGACACTGTGACAAACATCTTCAAAGCTCTTCTGTGAGCAAACCCTTCTTTGCTTGTATCCAAAATTACAGCATGACCATAATAACGACCATTTTGACCCATTTTATTTTTTTACCCGCTACACAATAAACAATGATTTGGCTTTACAAAGTATTCTTACTGCCAGTTTTTATTCTCATGAAAGTCAAATACAGTCAAACATAATAATGCAATTCCAGTCCTATCATAAATGTCATAAACAGGTGGCCTTAAACTACATGAAAAAAACTAAAGTGATATATTGTATATACAACTGGAACAAAAAGAAAACTGTACAATGTCCAGTGCCGGTATCACAGAATATGCAAAAATCTGCATCCGAGTCTTTGGGGTTTTACAGACAAAATTGCAATGTTGAGTGTTGGGCACTCATGTTCACATTTTACAGGTTTAGAGTGGAGCCAAACCCACAGCACTGAGATAAATGAGGCATTAGTGGCAGTAGGTGCTAATAACTGCTGGCTATTTGTAGAGGATGTCATAGTGGCCCGGTCGGTAGAGGAGGAAAATCCTGGGCTCGCCATCTTCTGGAAAAATATGGTGATTGACTGTTCCTCCTTCTCCTCTATCCATGTACTCTACCTGGATACACACATTTAAGACCTGAGCCAGAGCTATGATCTGGATGTGGTCACTCTCTTTGGACATTGGCTCCACCTCCTGGTCAGAACAGAGGGACATACAGGCTTAAATGTCATTGAAGAACAGGTTACTGTATAAAAGACAGGATGACAAAATTGATCATCAGCAAATTACTCCTGCAGCAAACAATTACTGTAAAACTCTGTAAACAAAGCAATAGCCATTTAAATAATGGCAGTTTAGCTTTAATGAATACTTGCCGATCTCCTAAGACAAAACTATGTGCTGCTGAGTGTTACCTGTTGGCAAAACTCCCGAACCGTCCGTCCGCCCTCTATGAAGTGCTGGAAGAACTCTTCCTCTCTCTGCAGGTATCCAGAGGTCACCAGCCGCAGATACACGACCAGGTAATCTGACACGCTCTGCTCATTGAAGGAGTTCAGCAGCTCACCTACAGATGGTTGCTTATCACACGCCTCAATCAGGTCCATAAACTACAGTAAAACAGATAAAAGGAAAATAATTATACAAGGCAACTAACTAATTGTAATTACAATGAAGGGGAAAGATTGTATATCAATCTGTATATGAGGATGTAGGAGATATTACACTCATTATTGAACATAATAGTTGTTCCAACATAATGGACAAAGACTGATTTATTACAAGCAGTTGAAGCATCTGTTCGTATTTGTCCACCTACCGTGTTGTGAAAATCTTCAATGGTGAATTCTGTGAAACCTTGGCTCACTAGATCTAGTTTAGTCTTGGCAGCAATTGCTTTGAATCTGCCAAGTAACATAACCAAACAGAATCTTAGAGGAATGTATACCAAAGATTATAGAAGCTATTTAAAACTTAGGCAAGGCAAGTTTATTTATATAGCACATTATTTATATAAGCACATTTCAAACAATGATAATTCAAAATGCTTTATGTAAGGAATTAAAGTAATACTTGCATAAATAACAGATGCATAAAAAATATATTAATTATATTAATAAATAGTGTATTATTTGTTTAGAAATAAAAATACAAATAAAATACAGTGCAATCAGTCGAATGTAGCACAATGCTCATTCAGTTGTGTTTTGAGTTTGGATTTGAATGTAGTTACTGGAGCACATCTGAGCTCTGTTGGAAGTTGGTTCCAGCTACGTGTGGCTTAATGGCTAAAGGCGAACTCCCCTTGTTTTAAATGTAACTACTACCACCTTCTCCTCACAGTTTAACATAAAATGAGCAATTTAGTTCTAACCAGGTGAGACACATTGAGCATTATTAGGACACAGTGTTATGCAATGTATTTAAATGAAGGCTGGAAGGTTACCTATGTAATTCTTTGCTATCATCAAGTAAAGACTCCAGATGGGAGAAACCAAAGGCTCTGTAGAAACAGTTTCCATCTGGTCGTGTTTTGCGAATAGACGAGTAGTTCTTTTGCAAATCCTGTTGACAAAACAAATTATATTATTGAAAAAAAAAACAGATCTATATATATCTACATCTACTTGCAATGTCCACTATAAATAACATTTAGCAGAGGAGATGATGATAAACAGATGGGTTCTTACTCTTATCTTCTGCTGGTAAATTGTGTCATCTTCTGCATATTCTCTCTTAAGGATAGCCAGGTCCTGTCTTTCTGACACTAGAGGAATACTGGTGGCTATCTACGTGCAGGATGAGTTAAACATTATTCAAGTCATCATGAACACTATCCATGCAATCACTTCCATCACATTTAAAGATGTTATGGAAATTACAATTTGAAAACCTCATTAACTGCATGATTTTCACGAATTATCAAAAATATTTTCATATATATTTCATAATATATTTAAAACAAATGATATCAATAATATTACATTATATAATGGCATGCACATTTTGTATGTGTTTTTTGGAAAAACGTTTTGTATATTTTATTAGGTTTATTTTACATTTTTCTGTGTGTTTGACGGCAAATTATAGAACACACTAGTTTATCGCTCTTTATTACACTGTGCATAAAGCATAACATTTAAAAAAATACAAATTAAACATAATATAAACATAATTACCTCTTGTTGAATCTTATCCTGTTGTGCAATAATGGCCTCATCATAGGCAAGACTATTCAGCCCTGTCAACAAACAAATACAATAAGTGCAAATTTTACCAAAATATTATCCGTCTTTCAGCCATTTGTTTATTATATACTAAAGGCATGCTGCATTATTATCGCTACTACGAAAAGTGTGATGGTTTTATCAAAGCTTTCAAGATTTTTTTCAAAATGCAGATGATTTCTGAACCTTTAACCATTAAAAAAAAATCACATTTATCATATTATTTTGATTTGGACACTAAACAAGTGCTTTTAAACATCAACAATGAACTCCCGGCTATTTGTGTTAGCAGTTTTAAAACCAGCTAGCTGCTCGTTCGTTTAATTTGCGTGATTTATCTAACAAAATAACATCGTACACAATATCCACACACTGACATAAAAAGACCTCAGTTATGGCAAAAATGCAGCAATATAATTCTCACCATCAGCCTCTTTTGAAGAAATCTCTTGCTGTTGCTCCTCCGCCATGTTCCTGCTGAACAGTCATTTCCGGTCACATGACCGATTGGAACCTCTGAAGACGAACCCGCATTCTTTGTGTTCT
>JAZGTK010018320.1:0-11892 GCA_036877625.1 Ambastaia sidthimunki | reverse complement strand
TAGCTCCAGATTCTCCAATACCTCCCTTTTATATTTCTCATTTTGAAACAACAGTTTGTAGGTCCTCATCTCCTGAATCAATACTATCAGAGGTAGATTTACAAACAGATGTATTTGATGACATATTTGATCAAATGGTGATTGATCTTAGAAGATCCTCACCAGAGTCCATCACATCAGTTAATGAAAACAGACCACTGTCCCCTGATTCACCTGTTCCAGAGTTCACACCTGTCACACACACATTTATAATGTCAGAGATTGGCTCCCGTTCAGCTTCCCCAGAGTCTGTCTGTCTGTCTGATGAACATGAAAGATGTCTTTCATACTTTAATCCAGAGGAAAGACCTGACTCTCCTGAATCTATAATGTCAGATATTGAGGATAGACCACTGTCTCCTGATTCAGTATGTGATTACAGACCTTTGTCCCCTCATACAATATATTCTGTGATGGATCGCTCATCCCCAGAATCTTTTCTGTCATTGGAAGAGTGTAGACCATTATCTCCAGATTCTCCAGTTCCACAGTTTTCCTGTATTTGTGAAATAACATCAGTAAACTTATGTCGATCAGAATCCAAAGAGTCGCTAGTGTCAGAAGAAGAGGTTGAACTTTATGATTTTGGGTCTCAAACTACTAACCAGAGACCTTTGTCACCAGACTCAGTTGTGTCCCTAAATGAAAAGAGGCCATTATCACCAGACTCTCCTGTTCTTGACTTCACATCTATAGTTTGTCTGAACACTACTCGACTGAACACAAATAGATCATCTTCTCTAGAATCTATTGCATCTGATATAGAGTTTAACATGACAAGCTTTGCCTCTGAGGACCTAATCTGGCCTGAAAACAGAGCTTTATCCCCTGAGTCAGGTGAAATATCCCCTGGTGGATGTTGTTTAAAATCACACGAGAATATCAGACTGGTGCCTCAGTACAAGCTTGTGTACAAAGCTGTCTCTTCATCTTTGATTTCACATGTGTATGATCCTCAATACAAAGGTGAAACCTTCTGTTTAAAACCAGGTGTGTTTGAGTATGCTGGTTGTACGATGGAGATGTCAGAGGCTCATTCTAGAATGGACGAGAGTCATGAATGTATTAATCAAAGAGATTCTGAAATCAATGCTGTATCAGGTAGTGAAAAAACATCTTTGTCACTTAAAATTATGCAAAGCTCAGTGCAGCCACATGTGCAAGCAGAATCATTTGATTTATCTGAAGAACATCAGGCCCTTTCCCCTGATTCTCTGTCTGAATGTGCAGTTTTATACAAATGTTTTACATACACCTCAGATAGGAGAGGCTCGTCTCCAGAATCATATACTTCTGTAAATGAAAACAGACAACTTACTCCTGATTCACCCATTCCACAGCACAGACCTTCATTACCATCCACAGAGTTTCTGTATGAAAGTCGATGTTCATCTCCTGAGACAATATCCTCAGTAAATGAATTTCAAAGACTTTCACCTGACTCGCCTATACCTGCATACTCAACATCATCACCAGTTCCAAGTGAGCCCACATTTGAATCTAGAATGGTATTCATGCAGCACAAATCTGTTTTCAGTCCACTATCCCCTTCAGTGTGTGATGTTCAAAGTTTTGATTTGGGCTCAGATTTTTCTCACTGGACCATGTTTGGCTCCAGACCTTTGTCACCTGTCTCTGATATTTCTGGCTCTGATTCCAGATCTTTATCACCCCATTTCCTTAGTTTTGAATCAGATTTAAGAAATCCTTCTCCTGAAGCTGCAACTTTAGAAACAGAACTAGAAACAGTTTCTCCAGAACCTTTTGTTTGTGACACATTTTATCAAACTGAATCTCCTGAATCAGTAATTGAACATGAAAGTGAGTTTATTGATAATGTGAGTCAGTTGTCAGTTTATGATATTAAAAATCAGAAAGATGATCAGTGTCTGTCCGAATGTGGTTCTGGTCTGCTGAATCTGGTGACATTTGAAGAATTTAAGACAGAAACAGAAATGTTACCTGAAACAGTACAAACATTGTCTCAGTTTAAGTGTTTAGCTAGAGAGGAGCTAAAACTCTCAACTGATGAAATGACCTTGGAGCCAAGACAAAACGACTCAAGTGTAACAAACACATCATGTGAAGATATAAACCCAGCAGCAGATGCATCTGTAATTGAAGAGACTAGAGAAGACAACATCCTTCAAAGAGATAAGAGACACTGTGAAGGACAACATGAAGAAGAACCACAAGATCAATCAAGCAAAGTGTCTTCTCAAGAATCCAAGGAACGGGTAAGAGGTTGGGCATGCAGCTGTGGATCTTCTGCTTAAATCCCAGTGTGTTGGCCTGGATGGAATGCAGTGCTGAATCTGCCATGAAACTGACTGATGTTCACTATCTACTAACAGATCGAGACTAGATAAACAATCATAGGAGTGTGTAGTTGATGAGAATGTTAACCAACTCACCCATTGTTCTGATTGTTTAAGACAATGCATGGTTTGTAGTGAAACTACTTTTGAACTGCAATTTTAATTGTAGAAACAATGTATTTTGCATCAAATGTTAATGCATGTGAACTTTTTGTGCCTAACATGTTTGACTTTTTTTAGTTATGTTGGAGAAACATTGTTTTTAAACATCACTTTCGGTTTTGTACAGGACATTGTCACAGAGAGCAGGTTTCATGTAGAATCTCAAGAAATAGATTTAGGTCTAAGTCAAGAAGATACATCAACCTTCATTTCAAAAATCACCACCATCTCAGAGGATAAAGCATCAGGCCATACAAAAGACGTAAGAAGTTTAGACCATCAACTACAGTTCACAGCATCCTCATGGATTATTAAATCATCAAAAGAATCTGATCAAAGTGTTTCCATGGGTTCATCCAACATACTTGAGGAGAGCAGTTCTCAGCCAGAGGCTACGTCTCATGTTCCAACACCTGAAGAACATAAAACATCTACTGGAGTACAAGAGTTAAATTCCTTTCAGTTTCAGCTCAAAGACTCTCATAGAAGAGTTACACCGAATTTAATCGATTTCTCTCAATTTACCTTGAGTCTTGAATCACCAGGTTACACCAACGTTCCTTTAAGATCTGTGAAGACAGACTTGCAGACATCACCATTTAGAGATGATAAACCTGAATCAAGTTTAGTCCTTTCTGGAACTTACCCACCTCTGGCTTCAATGGAACCTTATACTCTAGAAGAAACTCAAGAGTTAAAAGCCTCTGAGATACCCACACGATTGACAGATGATCAGAGGCCCTTAGATGCCACTGCAGTTTTAGATGTTGACTCTCCGCTATACAGTCTTGATTTTAAACCCAAACTGAGAACTGCTCATGCAGACAGCATTGAATCAGAGGCTGAGTTTTTTGATTGCAGACAGACATTTTCAGACACTTCTGAGACAGAAGCTGGAACAGCAGAGCTTTTAGATGTTCCTCAAACAGTTTACCAAGTTGAGGAACCGCTATCTTTACCAAGCAGCCCAGACTACCTGACAAGCTTTCCTAAACTTAGAGAACACCAGCTGAAGACAGATGATCGGCCCTTGTCCTGGGGCAGTGAGGAGCTTGATCTGCCCATAGTTCTTGAGCCAGAGGATGAATACACTGTTGAGGTTGGTGAGGAGAAGGCTTTTCCATACAGTTATACAGGGGATCATTTATTGGCTGAAGAGCTGCCTCCAAGAGAGGAAGGACAGTATGGTGATGATGATGAAGATTCGTTAGGGAGGGTAAGACAGTTAGCATGAGTGTTCTGATGGCCTTGGCATCATGTGCGCAATGGTTTTGGGTTGTGTGATATAATCGTTTGACCAGTGCTAACAAACTGATTCAAGCTGAAACTGGTTAGCTATTTAATGAATAATTCATCTAATATTTGGCCTTTAAATAACTTTACATTTACATTTATTTATTTAAATTCAAGTAAATAAACATTTCTAACATTTGTGCACCCTTGTACTTTTACATACCTAAAATTGTTGGATAAAATTGTTTGTTTAAATTAAATGCTTACATCCATTCCGTTTTTCTTGACTGCATGAATTTAGTTGATTATCATTTTACAATCGTTGGTTTTTATTTTTCATAACTTCATCTAATATTAGGTTTGCATCACAAGCTTTTAAATTAGTGACAAGACAAAATGTAGCAACAGTAACACCGCTGACAATAACAGCTTTCATTAAGAGAAAATATAGTATTTTTGGAGCCCATTGGCTTTGCATGGTGTGACATGCAAGTGCATCAAATGTATCTAAAATATGTACCCACAATGCATCTGTGCTGGCTCTCAGGAGATAGCTGAGGAACTAGGTTTGCTGTCTGATAGCTCAGAGGAGGAGGTGTTGACCACACGGGTGGTGCGACGCAGAGTTATAATTCAGGTACCTGCTGGGGGGGGGTGTGATGGTGCGGTTGGCAAAGTTCTGATGTGAGTTTTGATGTGGTGTTGAAATGTTTAACCAATTTTATTATTGTTATTTTATTTTATTATTATAGTGCTTATTAAAGCACTAAAGTTCCCAAAAATCCATGGTTTAGTGAATTTAGAACAACTACAATGTAAAGATAATAAAAAATATTCTTTCCTCATCAGTGTAGTTCCCTCGTAAACGGCAACATACAAAATGGTGCAGTAACACTGATGTAATGAGATTGCAGAAAATTAACTTACAACGGCTTCAGATGGCGTTGAACTGTCTGTTTTATATATTTTTTTACAATAATGTAAATGGAAAAAGGTTTTTCTTTGCTCTATAGTTTAGTCTCCTAGTTTTACTCCTCATTAGCATTATTTGTTATCACCCAATGTTTTTAATTTTTTTATATTTATATATTAACTGTATATGTGCATGTATGTAAAAATATACGGAGTGTATGAAAAGAAATTCTTAAAGAATAAAAAGTAATCAACCGTGTGTGTGTGTGTTTTTCACTTAATTTCACGATTTTTATTGTCAGCAAAGTAGGAAGTAGATGAATATGGTATTTTGTACTGTACATTGGACATACACTGTGTGCTTCACATAAGTAGTTCCTGTCTCACATGCAGGACATGATGAAAACTGTTGTTTTTTTCAGGGAGATGATATACCAGAAATCCTGCCTCAGTCAGTAACAGAGGAGCAGTACACTGATGAACACGGTAACATGGTGGTGAAAAAGGTAAATAGCTTCTTAACTTCTTCCAGAACTTTCAATATCAGCTTCTGGAAGACAGAAGTAGATCTTCTGATGTTCTGAGAAGACCTCATGTTTGTGATCTCCACACAGATCACCAGGAAAGTGATTCGCAAGTATGTGTCAGCTGACGGTGTAGAGAGAGAGGAAGTGATGGTGGAGGGGGTCCCGCAAGAGCCCCTTAGTGTGGAGGAAGCTGATGGCTTCTCTAAAGTTGTCAAGAGGACGGTGGTGAGGAGCGGTGGAGATCAGACTCAGGTGTGTTGTTGGTCACTTTTACAGCCGTACACTGTGTAACATTAAAATGCCTTACATGACTGTCACCTTACAGTTTGAAAGAAAACAATTAAATACACTTGGAAAATTTGGATTAAGGAAGATTAAAAGAATAATATAAAATCTGGAGAATAACAATAATAAACATTATAAAATAAGGAGAACAAGAAATATGTGTAAATAATTGAACTGTGAGTATGTCCATGTTTTTGCTAAAGCTGTTTTTTTGTTAAAGCTGCAGCCTGCAACTTTTTTGAGGGGTAAAAATGAAAACGAAAGTTACAGATTGCTGCTGTAAGGACAGAAATAAATGGTAATTCTCCTGTCTGTCATCTCAGGTGATGTTCTCTGAACCATTTGCTTACGGTGGAGCGACAGCCTCCGAGTTTGAGGAAGAACCTGTTCAGGGTCGGAAAGTCAGCAAGGTCATCAAAACCACAGTAGTGCAGGGTGAACGTCTGGAGAAACACATCGGAGACCCTTCACTCTCATCTGACCTCCCATCAGCCAAAGACGACTTTGAAAAGGTCAGAATCCAGAAGATCATTGTACTACAGTTCTGTTCAGCTGTTTCGGGTCTTTCTTGGCCTCTATAATCTCTCTCTCGTGTCTAGGCTTTGAGCTTTGTTGGAGGTTTTGAAAAGGTGCTCCTGCCTCATTTAGTAGAGAAAGAGGTGGTGAAAGAGGACGGATCTTTGGTCAGAAGGTCTGGACATTGGCATGTCCGTCAGATGTGTTGTTTTGTTAGGAGAATGTGTGAAAAAGGCCTATTAAACTCCCATTAACACTAAAAGTGTTTGAATAATCGTTTGTTACATGCATTCGCAGTGTGTCACAGGTGTGTGTTCACTGTTTGCCGTCACAGTTTACTATATAAACAGAACATTAATTTAACATTATCCTTTATTATGTATAGCTACAGATAATTGTGTGTACTAACTCTTATGGGCTGAAACTAACACATTCAGGGCCTGGTTTTTAATACCTTATGTTAACACACATTGCTGAATGTGTGATTAAATTATCCTACTTTAACCAAATGGTTGGGTTATGACCATATTTTACCCAGCCATAAATTAAAACAACCCAGCATGTTTGTAGTTTTTAGTAAGTTTTTTGAGCAAAGTTCATGTTGCTTGTGTTTCATGAATAAAATAATACATCATTTTCTCCATTTTATTTGTACTTTTTTCTATTTTATGGAGAAAAAAGAACAAATAAAAAGTAACAAATAATTTTTTTAATTAATTATTATTCTTCAACAAATTCTTCCATTTTTTTTTTACCCAATTAAGCTGTTTTATGATAAACTGACTTGCTATTGGCCGGTTGATTTTTGGGCTGTGTTGACATGTGACTCAGCTTGAGGATTTTCTTCAGTGATTTACTTCACGTTGAAGCTCATGTGAACTCTCGTCATGACTCTGATGTGTGTTCGCTTCGTAGGACCCTCATGCGTAAGACGCGCACTCAGAAGGGAACAGTAGTGAGGGACGGCCGAGCCAAACAAACCCACCTAGAACGACTGGAAGACACTCCGGACACCCTGCGACCTGATGACCTACAGCGGCACCTGCATCACCTGCTCCAGCGCTACTGCACGCCCGAGGTCGCAGAAGAGCCTGATGCAGAGCAGGACTCAGAAGAGCAGGAGAAACCTGCATAAGTTCTCATCACCTTCAGTATGTGTCTGTAGAGAGATCAGCAGCCAGTCCCTTCAAAACCCGCTCGATTGTTTTTGGTTTCAACGTTAATCTGTTTTTTATTTTACCTACTTTACTCTTTGAGTTTTTTTATGTTCCCAAGTTCTCAATTTATTTGATCATTTTGTGACCAAAGACAGCGTTAGGAAGAGTTCACAGAGTCGAGTGATTTATATGAAACATACAGTAGATGTTTCTTATTTATTGTGTCATTTTGGTTGCCGTAGTAGGAAGTGAAACTAAACAGTGAACAATAAATATGGGTCAATTTTGGATGTCAAGCCACTGAAGGTGTGAGATGTTTGTAAATAATGGACAATATGTGTGTGAACTCGTATAGAAAATATCAGCTAAATCATATACTGTCTTTTAACTGAGGTGCAACTGCTGTATTTAAAAAACATGTCTGATTACTACTCAAAATCTCAAAACAGGCTTAGACTAAATATCATAAAATATCAGACAGCTTTTGGGCATGTGAGCGAGTTAAGTGCAGTAACCAGATCTCTGAAATAACTATTTAAACTGACTAAACCATGATGTCATGTAGTAGTCCTTCATAGTCCCAGAATTCTTCTGAATGTTTTTTTTCTCAAAGTGAGAATTTATCATTTCACTTCCACGGTGGATGAAATAGTTTTTCATTCGATCACCAATAAGGCATTTAGAAATTCATAGAGGAATATTTCATTACACCAGATCTGCACGAGTGACAAAACCTGCTTACCTATAGTATGTACAGTATGTGTGTGTGTGTTCTCAAATTTCCCTGTGCAAAAGTGTTTATTTGAAACTCACTTTAATGAATGTTTGTGGTGTTTTTTTTTGACGTTTTTGTTCATTTATTTTTTTTTGTGCTAGTTTTTTCCACAAAAAGTATGACTGAACGAATGATTATTTTAACCCCTCTCCTCCGAGACTGTGTGCTCGTGGCTTTAATGTGTCTCTGTTTGTGATGGTCCTCCAGGCACTTACAATAGAACAGTGAGGATCACACCATTGAACATTTTTGACGTTTTGTTTAAATTTATCCCCTGCAATGACGTAAAATAAAAAAAGTTAATCTCACATTGAGCGTTTTCTTTTAGGAAAAACGTGCGAAATGCTCAAAGCTGCTTAACTTCTATAATCATTTATGTGATTAAAAATATAAACGAACAAGCTATTCAGCGTTCTTAACGAAGAAACATTAGCGATGTCGTTTGATTCTGGATGCTAATTTTAAATACTGGTCATTAATGATGTAAGCACAATTCAAATAACTCAGTTTGATACATATTAAGCATTTAGCGGTTAGAAGTAGAAAATAAAACTTGTTCACCATTTATTCCATTTAACCTTATTCAATCTGAAACTCGGCTAATATTGTGATGCATGTAAAGGGTGTGCAAGTGTATTTATGTCTGTTATATTGTGGCCAGTTCTCAGCTTTCTTTGTAATGGGCAACCGCATGCACACTGAAGAGTTTGGACTCAGAAATGGTTCGGGTCTCTGGATTATTCAGATCTGTCAGGGCTGCACATTCAAGTTTCACTTTGCAATCCAAAGTGAAAGAAATGAATAAAGAATAAACAAAAGATTTTGTTAATGAGTATCATTCTTTAGTGGAAATGACAGCGTGTGCATGTGGCGTGTGTTCATGATGAAACGTTAATTTAATGTTTCGTGTAATCTGTGTCAAATGAGACGCTTCAAGATAATTATTTGGCTTTAACGCAACTGAACAACCCTATGAACTCAAAATGGGGGTTTTGTGGCTGTGAGATTAAAATACTGATTGTATCCTTAAAGCCACCTGCTTATGAGTGGATATATCAGAAGATTCAAAGTAAAGGCACAAAATCACCATAACATCAATGCCAATACAAGCATGTTTGCAGAAATCACACTTTATTAGACGCTTTGAAAGATTTTGAAATCCATCAATAAAATCCTTGAATTATTTTCCATATAGTAAGTTGCAACCTAATTCAAAAACAAAGACAAACGGCCCAGCTTCAGTAAAGTCATAGTTTATGGCATTGTACACTGTGACATGTTAGTTTCTTATTCTGTATGTGGAAAGTGAGAAATTCAGAGACTATTTTTGCAGCATAAAGCTTGTGAGAGAATTTCCACCTGCATTTACATTATGTATATTTAACAGTTTGGCAACGTGTAACTAAAGATAAACCACGTTAAGCAAATTTGCCATAAACATTAGTGACCAATGTCTGGATCCTACAGTTATAAGAGCGCTTATAAATGGTTAGGAATGGACAGTCATGCATTAGTAATAAAAACTCAAGGTTGACAACTACAGCAGCCCAATCACAGTTTTTCCACAGTGTAACTGCAGATTGATTTAAATGAGTATTAGATCATGTGAACACACGTTAATGCAACAAACCTGAATTTCACAACTCATTGATTAAAAAACTAGAAAAGAAAAAACTGGATTTATCAGCCATTTGTGTTTCACAGAATGAGCATTTGAGCATGTCTGATACAATATAAATCTTGACAGAATATAGACACAGTATAGATCTAGACCGTATATAGTCATACAGTATAGATCATACATACTGTATATATACTATAGACAGTATAGATAGACATTATATAGTCATACATTATAGTATTACATTCTTTTACCATTACAAGTATTTTAACCGCAGTTGTCTAAAACATATAATTATAAGCAAAAGAAAATTAAAAAATATAATTCTAGGTAAGTGTTTCCTCTTGTCAGTTTTTTGGTGCTAAAGACTAGCCAATGAAACAGCACGATGCTTCTTATGAATGCTAACATTAAACCATTAATACTCCAAAGTGTAAAGCGAGAACAGCACTTCACAGAACCTCACAAATGTTGTACGTCACTGAAAACCATAAGCAAGCTCATTTTTATTATTTTAAGTAATAAGTAAATTCTCTTCCATATTGTATTTATCAATACAAATTTAGAAAAGCACAAAAACTCCAGATAACTACAATATTCTGTAAACTTTACCGCTTGATAGATAATGAGTGTCTAACTTGGATTATGATTATTGTTATGATGAAAAATTCTCATTATTCTCAATAATCATAAATGCACAGATTTTTTTGGCCTTTCATTCATATAATTTACATCTTGGCATTTTACAATCTGAAATCCTGCAATTACATGTCAAACAGACCTCGTCAAAGTCTGGTCCCCAAAACCACAGATTACAAACAAATGGCTCTATCATTTTTATGTTATACAAAAATGTAACCCTTTAATAAAAGATTGAAGTATTTAGTAAGAACATGCTTTCCACATAATGAGTACAGTGTGTAAACAGCATACTCAAAACACACACACAAACACACACACAGCGTGTCCTCATATGAAATAACTCTATTCTATTGGTCCAGCACTGAATGTAAACAGGACTCTGGTAGAGCAAACTGAAAATCATGGTTGTGTTGACAAGACACTCCGCTGACCAGGAATACTGTGAAAAAAACACATGATTTATGACAATCACAAATATTTTATCAGTCCTCTACATATATATTCACTACCAGTTTTCAAAAGTTTGGAAACACTCACTCTTTTTCTATTAATATTTTTTTCTCATTTTAGAATAATAGTAAATTCCTCAAAAAAAAATTTAAATAACACAATGTAACTTTGTAACATTTTTTTAAATGGAAAATAAATTAAACTAGGTTATATTATAGCATATACAATGTAGTCACCCTTTTCCTAGAACTTACAAAAATGTTTTCTTGACAAACAAACAAACCTGATCAAAATTTTAAATAAAATTGTAATTTTCTGAAAAACAGAAATTAATATGTTGGTACAGTTATATTTTACTCTACAATAATATTTTTAAACATTTAAAAAACAGCTTTAGATGAAAAGATTTTTAGGAAAAGAAACATTTCAGTCAAGTGTTTCCAAACTTTAGACTGGTAGTGTATATATATATACACACATATACACACATATACACACACACACACACAAACCAGCGTAGGCTAACAATTAAGTCTGAAAGTGAGGACCGGCCAAAATGTCCTCACTTAACTCTCTTTGTCTTCACTCTGATGGTCTAACTGCTCACACAGGTCCTCACAAAAACAGATGTACAAGTACACACACACACACACACACACACACCTCACTTGGTGGGCACAGTTGGTGAGCCAGAGCGGTGGAAGTGAATGTTCTGCCACTTGCTGTCACGACGGTGCCAGACACGCGTTTCCTCCGACTGCATGGTGCGAGGCACACTGTTGGCATCCATGTACTGAGTGAGTCTGATGTACGCGATGCAGGCGGCGTCCTCGCCGATCAGGTGCACGTGAGGGTTCAGCAGAATGGTGTGGATGGGCTTGTGACCTTTCGAGAGAGCTACAGAAGAACAGTGATGGACCTTCAGAACATTACGTAAGTGCTTCAAAACCTGGTGAGCAACACTTAAAAATCACGTCTTACAGTTTTCAAAGTAGAACCTGTGGAAGTCCGTCCCCTCCACAAGGTTTCCCAAAGCTTCAGGTTCGAAAGAGGTCAGTCCAGGGTCACAGATCTTCCTGTGGATCACACAACACACAGCAAACTCAGAACCATGACAACACGTTCTCTAAAGGAACAAAGAGAATAAAAGACACTCACGTATAAGCTTCAAAATCTCCATTATTAATGGCTTCGATCAGCAGCTCTGTGACTTTAATGATCTCCTGTTTTCTGGCTAAAGGACAGAGAAGATCAA
>JAZGTK010018319.1:0-11892 GCA_036877625.1 Ambastaia sidthimunki | reverse complement strand
TGTGTGTGTGTGTTGGTAGGTCCGGAGACCTCCGGAGATGCATCTCTGCCTGCGTCCTAAAGGTCTCAGTTACGGACAGACGAGTCACGTCTCTGTGGAGCTGCAGGTCAAATGTCCAGCGACATACCCCGATGTGTAAGTTACATTTATTTGAATGCTGTGTTTGGGTTTTACACTGTGTTGTCCAGTTCAGTCACTGTCAGTCTGTCTGACTGCAGGTCTTAAACATTTACATCATCAATCTAGGACTGTTTTAATGCTGATTAAGTCATGATAAGATTTGCTTTAATTAAAACACTAACCGTGACATATCGACCTGTTTTTTTTTTTTTTAAAGAACTGTTTTCCAATTCATATGAGTACTCCTGACATGACATCATTTGTGTGCGTTTGTTTGTTGTGTGACACCAGGCCACCAGAGTTGGAGCTAAAGAACGCTAAAGGTCTCTCCCATGACAAACTGCAGAGCCTCCAGCTAGAGCTCAACAAACTGGCTATAGAGCGATGTGGTGAGGTGAGGTGGAGATGTTAGGGTTAGGGTGACGTTACGTGATGTGATGTTTGTGAGTCTCTGAGTCATGTAACAGAGTGATTTGTGATTCTTGCTCATGTTTTCCTCTTAGGTGATGATCTATGAGCTGGCAGATTTTGTTCAGTGTTTTCTGACAGAACACAATGTTCCTCCTTCGAGCTCCTTCCACGAGGAGATGCTGAAGAACCAGCGTCGGTTACAGGAGCGTTTGGCCCTGGAGGAAAAACAGAAGTTGGACCAGCGCCGCAGGCAGGAAGAACAGATGGTACATCACTTCTTGTTCACCATTTACCAGCCTTTTGGCTTTTACTAGTTTGTTGGTCAATTCTGCAGCAGTATATGATTGCTAAATGAATATGTCTTAAATAATATGAGCTCATTAGAGCATAATAATTATACAAGAATACGGCTGTAGTTTTAGATGGAGTCAGATTTCATTTACATTTTCCATCTTGCACAGCAAAATGAGATTCTAGCAGAAATCCAAAGAAGAGAGGAAGAGAAACGAGAGGAGAAGAAGAAGAAGGAGATGGCCAAACTGGTGAGATGTTTCTACAGAATGGTCCTTTTTTAGATCTCCATATCACACCTGTTGATGCAGATATATTTACATTTATGCATTTGGCAGACGTTTTTATCCAAAGCGACATACAGTTCATTCAAGCTGTACGTTTGGTCAGGTCACAACGCACAACCTGTGTGCTGCTAACACAATGCAGGAACACAGATATGTGACATCAAGTGAGTGTAATGTTGATGTTTTTAGGAGCGTATGGAGAGTGCAGCCACAGTCCAGTCTGTTGTAGAAAGACAGACGTCAGCCTCACCTGCTTCTCCTGTAGATCCCTCTGAAGTCAAGAAGACACTGGGAAACCGACGGAGGACGATGTCCAGCAGCAGACACAGGTCTGATAACACCACAGATGTCTAATGATGTTCTAGATCTGTCTCAGGGTACAGATATTAAGTGAATAAAAAAATGTTTTCAGAGCTTAGCATGACATGGTGTCATAGGCAACATAGGCAACAAAAACGTTTGCACTGGTTTTTGTATATGCACTTTATGTAGCTGTGTCCCGTCCGTAGTGTCTCGTGGTTGTTCTGTGTAGCACCTTGGTCTAGGGGGAACGGTATTTCATTGCACTATGTACTGTACTGTGTATAGTTGTAATGACAATAAAAACCACTTAAACTTGAACTTGAACATAGGCATGTTGTGTTTCTCTCTGTCAGGCGTGACACATACAGTGAAGATAATGCAAGACAACAGGACTTCCTGCATTTCAGCAACAGCTGTCTTGGAGATGTCACTGTTTACAGAGGGAAGTGCATTGGTAAGACTTTTGTGTGGCTTGTTGAGTAATTTTTGACAACAGGTCAGAATTCGGACAGTTTCTGCACATTCTTGTGTGTCAGGTGAGAGTGAGCGCCTGGGCCGCAGTGTGTATTATGCTTTTAATTCAACCTCTGGGGATTTTGCTGTTGTATACGAGTGGATCCTTCGCTGGAACAAGACTATCGGAAAATTCTTCACCAGCCAGGAGAAAGAGAAGATAGACAAATGCAAGAAACAGGTGACATGCATCCAGACACCAGAAGTGATTCAGTGTTTAAAAGTGTGATTGATCAGCCTCATCAGTTCTGAGAAAAGTCACATGGATCATCATGTATGTGGGTTTATTCAGAAACACAAATTTACACCTGAATCATGAAACTGCATCTAAGTACAACGTGAATTAGAGGTAAAATAAGAGGATCATCATTTCTGACTAATTAGAGACTGTCATTCTCTTAGACCCATTTTTAGACCCATGTGTTTTGACTGTCATTCTAATTCATTTCTGCCCTGCAGATTCACGGAGCGGAGAGTGAACTGAACTCCTTGTTGAAGCTACACCACCCATATCTGGTACAGTATCAGGGCATGAGCTCCAGCGAGCGTGATGGCTGCCTGGTGGTGGATCTCCTGGCTGAGCACGTTCCTGGATCCAGTCTGGCCCAGAACATCTCCAGTAACACGCCACTGCCCATCGATCAACTGCGCCATCATGCTGTCCAGCTGGTCAGTGCTCTCGATTACCTGCACGGTAACTCTGTGGTCCATAAACAGCTAAACGCATCTTGTGTGCTGCTGGACGCTCGTGGCGACGTGAGACTAGCAGACTACAGTCTGGCCAAGCGTCTGTCTGACATATGTAAAGAGGACATCTTCCAGCAGGGTCACGTGCGCTTCAGTGAGGACCCTCTGCCCACGCGGCCGGGAAAGAAGGGAGATATTTGGAGCTTAGGGCTACTGCTCCTGGCTCTGACTCAGGGGCAAGAGGCGAAGGAATATCCTGTGAGTGTCCCGTCAACTCTGCCAGCTGACCTGCACGACTTTCTCCAAAAGTAAGTTCAGGAAGACACTCCAGAAAAGCTTGGTAGGAGGCATTAGCCGTTGGACCAAACCATTTTTTCTGCTTAACCCTGCATATGGTTTCATTTTCCACTGTGTGACTGATAATGGTGCTCTTCGGATAATGCAAGAGTCAACAAGACAGCATGAGACAGTGACTACGGTATAGAGGATAATCAAATATGTTTGTTTTTACAACTACTTTTTACCTGATCTTTACTGTGCTAAATATTGAAAGGACACAACTTGTGTTTACTTCCCTGAAAATAGTGCACTTGGCCAGCTATGAGAGAAACTGGTAGCCAGGCAACATATAAGTGACCAGTCCTGAGTGGCCACGTCACCACATGCATTCCAGCAGCATGATTCAGTTTGGGTTAGTGAAGTGTGCTGAGGATTCCGAACCGAGAATGATTTGTAATTGTGTCATGCCAAACCAAATTTAAGTGAAAATACAATCATAACTGTTCCTTCCCGCTCCTAAAACCATTCAGCCCGACAGGTAGTATGTGTTTTTTAGTGCAGTTCACATTAGTTTGTTTACAGCAGATCTAAACAACACATTTGGAGGAAGCCAGAAACACGTTACAGCAGTTTAAATGGTATCATTGTGTGAATGTGTGTGTTTGTTTCAGATGTGTGTGTCTGAATGATGCTGATCGCTGGCACACTCAACAGCTACTGGATCATCCGTTCCTGAGACCACCGTCACCCAAGAGCACCCTGCCGTGTCCTGAGTCCAGCCCAGAGGGTAACACGCACACACGGACATACAAACACAAACATGTGCATTGTCTTAGATTTAAAGAAAAACTTGGTTTGTACGATTTATGAGCTCTTTTATGATGACGAGTAAAATGTCTCACAAGTTGGTTGTCGTGATATTTCACTATATACGCACACACATACACGCACAGCACACAAACTCACTTCAGTGACGGATGCATTGTAGCAAAGTACCTTTTCAAATGTGTGTCATTATACAGTGTTTGCTGTTACAGATATTAGATCATTGACATACTGTATAATACTGAGTATTAATGAAACTAGTGTTACATTCTGAACATCACACAAATGTGCCTGTGTTTTCTTCTTCAGACACTGGTGTCGATTTTGCCTCTACGGTTGTTCCTCACAGTCACCTCCTCAGCGCCCCCTTCAGTACAGAGGTGCAGAAACGCTTCTCGCGCTACTACAATGAGTTTTCAGAGCTGCAGATGTTGGGTAAAGGAGCGTTTGGGGCCGTTATTAAGGTCTGATCATTTTAATCTAATCTCTGGATTATATTAAACAGTTTCTGGAGAGATTTGTAAATGTAACAGATGCAGTGTAAAGCTAATCCTGTTTCACACAAGCAGTGCAGACAGAGTAAATGTAAAAAGTTACCACATTCATTACATTGATTTTCAGTAATAAAAGATTCAATCGTCATCATTAGTAATCAGTAAAGGTGTTGCGAATAATCTAATATTCCCCACAAATTAAATCTACAGCTGTAATGTTTTCTCTTGTGTTCCGTGTTTGTGTCAATCTGTCTTTTCTTTATTTGTAGGTTCAGAATAAACTAGACGGTTGTTATTATGCTGTTAAGCGGATCCAGGTGAATCCAGCCAGTAAACAGTTTCGGCGAATTAAAGGTGAGGTGACGTTACTCTCACGACTCAACCACGAGAACATTGTCCGTTACTATAATGCTTGGATTGAGCGTCACGAGATGCCTGCCACTGCCGCATCAACCAGCGACAGCTCAGAGACGCAGAGCCCCCCCGACCCCCCCAGAGCTGCGCCTCCGTCACACCCGAACCAACTCGGCCTTACAGACAACGTTGAGGAAGACGCCCCCCCGCCCGCCCTCACAAGCTCAGTGGAGTGGAGCACGTCGCTGGAGAGGTCAGCTAGTGCAAAATGCAGCGCTGCAGACTCCACAGACGATGAGGAGGAGGACGATGATGAAGAGGCAGATGTCTTCTGTCCCTCCTTTCTGTGAGGTTCACCGTGTGTGTTGATCAGAGCAATGCATTGTTGTAATTGGTCAATGAATATTTGACCTGGTTTGTTTGTTTTACACACAGCCCCCCCGACAGTGACTCGGAGAGTGACATCATCTTTGATAACGGGGATGTCAGCAGAGACTCACAGGTAGTTGTAGTGCAGGGGCCGGTTTCACCAGCCTGACATAAAAAAGTTGGGTGTAAGCCCTACACAGGGCTTAGTTACATCCAGCCTTTCGATAAGTATTTACACTTGTTGCACCATCTAAAACTACAACAAGGCGCAGCTACGCACAGCGGAGGCGATGAGCGTCCGCACTGACATGTTGTACAGCAGTGATAGTTGAGACACCGTTTGCATTACTATGGTTACAAACTTGAGTTTACGTCACCGGGCATAGTGTAACTCTGCTTGCATGCATCATATCAGTAAATGTATTTGGGAAAGTTTCAGAAAGCTGATTTGGCAGCTTTCTGGACAGCTTGTCTGCTACATGTTGTTACTGCGCTGATAATTCCCTGATTCATTTTAACAGCCTGCTGTTATAGACGCTTTAATCGTTGTCTCGCCTGAAAGCCGAAATTAACTTGTGTTATTGTCTTAAGGTTTTTACTGATTAGTTTTCTTTTCTTTGTTAAATCACTTTTCATTTTAAACCTTGGACTAGGCTTGAGATTTGATTTAAGACTTGCAACAGGTGTTGATGCTGCAACAGGTGTTTCTAAGTAGGACTATGAGATATTATGGTCTAGTCTAATTTTACATCTGGGTATACATGCAGCTGGTGCAGCCGGCCCCAGGACTTTTTCTGAGGACATTTGCTGTTTCTGATTCATTCAGTTCATATGCGTATATACGGAATATGAATGACCTTTACTTGAATGTTGTTTATCCTGCAGGAGGAGCCCTGTTGCAGTAAAATCGCGGCTCCATCAGAAGGTTCAGGGTGTGAGAAAGCTCTCTTGACTGCACATTACCTGTACATACAGGTGCTGATGAAATATAGAAACAGTACAATGACTGAATGCATATGTAGACTTTTGTCATGCGTGTTTGTCAGGAGCAGATGAGCAGTTTCTTTGTCTCTCTTCAGATGGAATACTGTGAGAAAAGCACTTTAAGAGACACGATTGATCGGGGTCTGTACCAAGACACCAGTCGTCTCTGGAGACTCTTCAGGGAAATCCTGGATGGACTGGCATACATCCATGGGCAGGTGATAAACACTCGGGTTAAACCTCTGATATCTGTGAGAATGGCATCATGTGTTGCTTTGAGAAGCTCTTTGAGGGCTGTAGACATCCGGTGCTGTTTTCAGTCTTCAGTTTGACTGTCTGCTGTCATCTGTGTTTTTGCTCTAAAATGTCTGTCAGTGTTTCACTCATGGGGATTGTTTGCTGAAATGTCTCCTCTCTGTCACAGGGAATGATACACAGAGACCTGAAGCCTGTCAACATCTTTTTGGACTCTCACGATCATGTGAAGATTGGAGACTTTGGCCTGGCGACAGACCACCCAGCTTATGTGGTACTGTGTGTGTTGAATGCATGTGTTGCGTGTGTGTGTTGAATGCATGTGTTGCGTGTGTGTGTTGAATGCATGTGTTGCGTGTGTGTGTTGAATGCATGTGTTGCGTGTGTGTTTTAAATTATGATGCACGTGGTAAATGTATGGTTGAGAATGTGTGCACGCACGGTTGTTCTTTGAAGAATAAATATAAAATAAATGTTTTTCTAAAGATTCTTCAGTGAAAAAAACATTTGTTATCAAACATTTTATTTGAAACTGAGATATTTAATCATTTAATAATTAAATTGATCAAAAATAAGTTTTGATAAGTATAACTTTAATTTTAGTGTCACATGGTTATGAAGTTGTGTGTTATTTGTGTGTTCCAGGCAGCAGGGAAACTGGAAGCAGAGGAAAACAGTTCAGGATTTGTTCCCAAACCAGATCCAACAGGTAAAAAAAGAAATATTCCAGGATAATTAAAGAAATGTATCAGTTCACTGGGGATGATGGGAATTGTTTATCAAGCACAGATGAAATATTGTGCAGGTAACATGACGGGGATGGTGGGAACAGCGCTTTACGTGGGTCCAGAAGTTCAAGGAAACACTAAAGCTACTTATAACCAGGTATGAAGATGTCATGCGTTTTTATTACACATCACAGATTACATGTGCACACGCTTCTGTCAGTTGATGTTCGTGTGTTTCTCTGTAGAAAGTGGATCTGTTCAGTCTGGGAATCATCTTGTTTGAGATGTCCTACAGACCCATGAGCACTGCGTCTGAGCGCATCTGTGTGTTGAGTCAGCTGAGGAAGGTGAGCGTCATTAAACAAATAGTGAGAAGATGAGCTGGTGAGATTGATTTCATGCAGGGTTACGGGATTCAATTTCCATCTGTTTACAGTTCTCTCGAATTTTACCCTCTACAGTGTGATTCTCTTTGAAATAATTTTATGTAATTAATTAATTTAAGTCTTCAGAGTTGAGCTTTGTGGAGTCGTGGATGTTTGAAAACATCTGGTGGCATCACTCTTGTGTTCCTCCTGCAGGAGGCGATTCATTTTCCTGAAGACTTCTACAAGCATGAGAGTGAAACACAGGTGAAGGCCACACAGGTTATACAGGTTATATTTGAAGTCTAAATGTTTGTCGGAATGGTCATAATGCTACCCATAATTCCTCTCTGCAGAGAAAGGTGATAAGCTGGCTATTGAAGCATGACCCAGCGTTGCGGCCGACTGCCGTGGAGCTCTCGAGGAGCGATTTACTGCCCCCCCCACAGATGCAGGAGTCTGAACTCCACGAGGTTCTTCAGCACACCATGGCCAACATCAATGGAAAAGCCTACCGCACCATGGTCAACCAGCTCTTCTCCCAGAACATCTCACCCGTCATGGATTTCACCTACGATATTGACATACACAAGGTAGAAGAACTGAAATGCTTTGAGCTGAATGTCCTCAGAATCTTGAAATGCTGATGGTTTCTAGTCAGTAAACTTTAGACAGGGTGTGGTCTTGTATATTTGAAGACATTTACAGTAGTGGTTTTATTTGATAAATAACACAAAGAGTGATTATTTGTTGTTTGTTCATGACGCAACCACAATATTTCTGCTCCACCTATACTGAACTTGTTCTGATTGTATTGTTTTGTGCACATGCTGTTTAAGTTGCATTAAAATTAACATACAGCATCATTAATGAATCATCATTAAAAGTGGTAAGTAAAGGTCGAGTAGGTAGTTTCAGAGAGTCTAGCAACATTAGCCTAGCTTTGAAAGCATAAGATCCCGCCCTCCCTTCAGAGCGCTCTGCAAAGCCACGCCTCCGTCAACAAACTAGTGCATACGTGGTTTGTGTTTGGACTGAATGCCATGATTTGATGAGCATTTGATGCTCCTGCACCTTCCACAGAAGATTCATATAAATATATTTAAAGCACTTTATTTGTGACTGTTATCAGGATGTGAAGAGACTTTCAACCAGTATCACAAAAATGTTTCTGGAAAAACTCACCTACCTGCTTCATTTTGATTTCTTGTTGATTTTAAGTGAATAATTCTAAAAGGAATCAATAAGTGTAAATAAAGCCATAAACTCCAGTTTTACATTTACATTTAGCAGGTGCTTTTATCCAAAGCCACTTACAAGGTGAGGAAAGCAAAAAAAGTGATAAATCGTAAGGAGTTCTATATGATATAATGCATTTCAGTCTGTGGACACCAGCGGGTGGTGCTGTTTTTATTTATTCTGCTCTGTCTGTATCCTGTTCATCTGGTTTCTATAACCCGTCTGGTTTGTGAACTTCATCAATGGACCTTCTGTGTCGTAACCATCTCATGATGTTGTGCTTCAGGGCACGTTTAACTTCACCAGTGTTAAACTGCAGCAGTATGTGTACGAGACGGTTACCAGAATCTTCAGACGACACGGTGAGCCTCGGCATCATCACGCTTCACTGTTCCTCTGAACAGATACATTCACAGTATCTCACAAACATCTCCAGACAGAGAGAGATACATATAACGACTTACCATAAACAAATGACGATCACTCTTTATTTCTCCCCTCTCTCTCTGTCTTCCTCAATTTTTCAATTCAATTTAAAGTATTTTATTGACATGATTGTGTTTAAATGCAATATTGACGAAGCATTATACAAACAAGCTTTGACAAGAAATAACTTACTGTAGTGAGGGGTTACAATAAGTTAAGGGATAAGAAGAAAATAAATATTGACTGTTAAGAGAATGAAATCATTCAGTCATAACATCTGTCTCTTCCTGTCAGGGGCTGTGCGGATTCAGACTCCACTCTTGTTGCCCAGGAGGAGGCTTCTGTATGAGGGATGTGAGACAGCGAGTTTTATGGATCACAGTGGGATGCTTGTGTCTTTGCCGTATGATCTGCGTGTGAGCACAAATCAATCAACCCTCACAATATATACGCACACAATCATGTGTAAGACTGTTTTGAATCAGCTTTTGTAAAGATTTACTCTCCATTTCTGTTTCATCAGCTGCCGTTTGCCAGATTTGTAGCAAGAAACAACATTTCGCATCTCAAAAGGTTGTTAAATACTTCACTGTCCATAACTTCTCATGTTTGTTTGTGACTGTAGGTACAGTATCAAGATGATTGTTGTTTGTGACTGTAGGTACAGTATCAAGATGATTGTTGTTTGTGACTGTAGGTACAGTATCNNNNTGATTGTTGTTTGTGACTGTAGGTACAGTATCAAGATGATTGTTGTTTGTGACTGTAGGTACAGTATCAAGATGATTGTTGTTTGTGACTGTAGGTACAGTATCAAGATGATTGTTGTTTGTGACTGTAGGTACAGTATCGAGATGATTGTTGTTTGTGAAAGTAGGTACAGTATCGAGATGATTGTTGTTTGTGACTGTAGGTACAGTATCGAGCTGATTGTTGTTTGTGAAAGTAGGTACAGTATCGAGCTGATTGTTGTTTGTGACTGTAGGTACAGTATCGAGCGAGTGTATCGCCCACGGAAGCTGGACCGAGCTCATCCTCGAGAACTTCTGGAATGTGCCTTTGACATCATCACTCCCATCAGCAACAGTCTGCTGCCAGATGCTGAGGTCATCTACACCGTCTCTGAGGTCATTGCGGAGTTCAGCGCTCTGCAGGTACACACACACACACACCTGCATGTGCGCTTTAAGAGACTCTGAAGACAGAAGAATAATTTTGACCTAATTTTGACATAAGAATAATTTTGACCTTGTGGGGGAAACATGCTTAAGTCATACAGAATGATCTATTTTGAAAATCTTTTTGAGGCATCAAATATACAGTTTGTACAGTATAAAAAAAACGTCTATGGAATGTCCTCATAAACTTGAAAACTCAATATGTGTGTGTGATGTGTGTGATCGTAGGACAGGAATTACATCATCTACTTGAATCACACCAGTCTGTTAAAGGCTGTTCTACTGCACAGTGGAGTACCAGAGGACAAACTCACACAAGCCTCCAATATACTGTGTGATGCTATGGTGAGACACACGTTTGTACAGCTTTCATTGTGAGGACATTTATTGATATTACAATCTCTTACCCCAGTCGTACCCTAATCTGATGGTATAACTGCTCACATTGGTCCTGGCAAAAATGAATGCACAGGTGTACACTCACACACACACACTCTTGAGTGTGAGAAGATGATTTGGGGATGAGGAGTTTATAGCTGCAGTGTGGCAGTAAATACAGTGTCAGCATCTAGATTATGAGCTCATTTTGCAGGGAAAACACACTGATAATATTTACGCTTTTATACTGTAAGTGTCTTTGGTCATTTACAAAAGCTCTCCTGAGCTTCTGCTGTTGCATAACATGTTCTGTGTAAATTATCCTGCTTGTTTTTAGAAATGGTTTCATAATGCGCATAAAGTCTCTATGTCTGTCCGTCTCTCTCCTTTTCTCTACAGTGCTCTCAATTTATGTGTGCAAAGATCGAATAGTTCAAATTAAATAATTAAATTAATTAAATAAAGATAAAAGATAGACAGAAATAAGAACATATACAATCTACATCTGCTGAAAACATCAAGCCGGGGCAGATGAGTCACTGTTTCTGACATTGTAGCAGACAGACACATTGTGCTGCTAACACACAGCAGTTCTCTCTCTCTCACAACATCTCTCTCTCTCTCTCTCTCTCACAGAGTGAGAAACTGACTAAGCGTGAGGTGGAAGCCAAATTCTGTAACCTGCCCTTATCCAGCAGCAGTGTAAGTGTGTGTGGGTCAGAGGAAACTCTGTGCTGACGTTCAGAAGGTGATTGACACTCAGCTGTTTTAGTTGCAGGTGTTGTATAAGTTTATCGAGCAGAAAGGAGATCTGCGGGGTCTCACTCCTCTCATCAGCTCACTCATCAGACAGAAAACATCAGCTGTCGCACAGATGGCCAAACAGGGCCAGAAGGATCTAGAAGAAGTCCTCGGTCTGCTCAACAAACTGGGTGTGAAACTGCAGGTGGAGTGACGCTTTATTAAAGGGATAGTTCACCCAAAACAGGTTTTGTTTTACCCTCATGCCAGCCTAGATGTTTATGACTTTCTTCTTTCAGCCGAACACAGTTGGAGTTCAATTAAATATTCGGTATTATACGGTAATATTCAGGATATTATTTAATCTAACACCATTTGTGATACACCAAGTCTTGAGGGTAAATAAAAATGAATTCATTTTTATTTGTTTTATTTAAACTATGCTAACTTTAACTGTTCAGTCATTTGATTGTAAATTACTGTAAGATCTTTTACTGTAAGATTACTTTTTTGATTTTTTGACAAAAAAAACTTAGCTTAGTTAGCTTGGTAGCTTGTTTTTTGTTGTAGAATATTTCTCCCGTGTTTGTCGTGATGATAATTTCTGTTGTGTGTTTGTGATGATGATGGTTTCTGCTGTGTGTTTGTGGTGGTGATGGTTTCTG
>JAZGTK010018318.1:0-11893 GCA_036877625.1 Ambastaia sidthimunki | reverse complement strand
GAAATTGTATGCACAGAATTATATTTGTCATTGTTAAATCAGGTACAGAAAACATGTCTCTGTTTGTTTATTTGGAGTCACAGTGCTACAGTTTTTTTTTTTTTTTACATTTTTGTAATTATTATACCCATTTACAGTCTAATAACAAATCCTAATCCTTTTATAAAACTAATCCTGTCCAAATTATTTCCTAAAAGTGAGTGATGGTTTTAAATTTCTCATTTTCATTTGAAAGAGCTCCAGAAAACATCTTTCTGCAGCATCCTTTAAAGATGCAAAAAAAACGTGGATTTCAAGCAGTGCTGGCAACCCTTGTGATGAACTTAGTGAAGCAGATGAGCAACAGAAAGTTTGGGGGCAGTTTGGATGAGTAATAAAGGCATGGAGTGGAGACCCCCATTTGTCAGTTGCATCCATTGCGATGCTGTTGTTTATCAGAATGTGACACCAGGGAAATCGCATTTGTAAACAACAACATCCAAAGGAATTGCTAATCTTCTTTAGAGACATTAATAAAGGGGGGGTGGGGGGTAAGAAGGGGGTGTCCTTTACCAGGCTGGACACTGATCTTGGAGCGATCGAATGACAAGGAAAGATGAGTTGTGGATCTGGGGATTAAGCTGTGGAGATCCCACAGGAATCAAATGAGAGTTTAGCCTTTAGACTCACAATTTCTCAGCTTAGACCATCCACCCCCAAAACTTCAAGAAACAGTGGCGGCTTTGAAATGAGAGTAGGTGTCCATAATCCCTTCTGTGGATGCTAATCTATGTACCTAGGTTCCATTTTTCCTTTAGTTTGTGCTTCACAACAATGCTCCTCAACTCCTGGGCTGGTAAACTTTAGCCTTGTGATGTGTTGATGAAGGTAGAATGGATTAGTTGAGTTAGTTGTCTCTTTAGAGTAGTGCTTTTAATAAATCTCATTAACTCTCTTGACTAGCACATGAAGGAAACTTAGAGTTCATTGTACAGTATTTTATTAGCATCAGAATAATAATTTATGTTGTCTTCAACCACTTTAATGACATCAATGGACTGTCAGGGGGTAAGTATGCTCCCCTATAGTCATTTGTAGATGTATGAAGTCTGTTAGTGTTTTAATGTCAGCCCTTATACACCCTAAAAACACTTTCAACCCATTGTTGGGTAACAACAGCCCAGCAAAGATTAAAGCTGCAGTAACATTCGCCTCTCTACCTCCATTGCTTTGTAAAACATAAAATGTATAACCCAACATTTTGTTTTGTCCACATTTTACCCAACCATGGGTTAAAAACAACCCAGTAATTTTTAGAGTGCACTACTATTACATTTATGGTGAATGATTTGAACAAACCAATGTTTTCTACTTTGGTGTAATGCTACAAAGATACCTCAAATTGTGCAACTATTGTGCTGTTTATTTTTCAAATTTTACACACATATTTTGAGCTTGGTGGCAGTGGCAACTGGTGAAAAAAAAATCCTATACATTTACAAATAGCTATAAACAGAGAAGCTAGGGACTAGAAGGACATAGAGGCATTAGGGGCTGAGCCTTTTAGACATGAACCAGTAAGTGACCATCAAGCACCGACACAAAACTAGCATGTCATAGCATCACTATTGTGTTCAGAAAATGTTAATCTATGTTTGCTTTTCTTTCATGTTGTGGATAAGCATAATTAGTTTAACAAAAATCACCAATCTTTATTAATGAAAATTAAAATTCGAAGAGATCTACGCACATTTTCAAGAGCACAGACTGAATAATGAAGGAAGCCTGCGTTAAATATATGCAAACAGTCACGGTGCCTCATGCAGCAGTTGGGTCCTCTAATTCAACATTAATAATTCTGATGATAGGGTATTTAATTCATGCTAATGTGTGTGTTTGTTATACGTTCCACTGTGCGCAGGCAGCCCAATGATCATTGTGTCTAATTATAGTGTAATGACACGGCAATCATTAGATTTACAAACAGGCACTGGCTCAGACGCCTCGGGGTGGACCCGCTCTACTCCTCAGCTTTCAGCCAATAGGAACGCAGGATTGAGCTACTGTGGTATAAAAGGATTAAGCTGCTTAAGTTTTAGGTCTAGGGAAACTCTTTCCTCTTTTATTGGCCTTTTGTGTGTTTACAAAAAACATTTCACAGTATTGTGGAGTAAAGTGGAGATTTGAACACTTTATAATGAGACGATAAGCTGTAAAATAAATCATTAAAGAGGCAGAATCATGTTTCATGTTCTCTGTTCTTTCTCATTTTCATCTTTTCTTGATTTTCTGTATGAGAAGCAACAAAGGGCTTGTTCTCATCTGTGAGTGTTAGATGGGCTCCGTTCCAAAACCTAGTGATGAACCGCCTTTGCTGCCTACATAGTGAGCTACCATCCAAAGTATCTTCCTAAGTGAAAATCAGCTTCCTGCTGTAAGAGACTGATTTGAAATGTTGGAAATGAAAACAATACCGTACTGTATATTTACTGTACAGTACTGTACTGTATAATCTGTACAGTTAATGTTTTGCTAATTTAAAAATGGCAATATTTAAATCTGTCAAGTTAACAAACTTAAAGAGCCACATATTGTCAATTCATGTCTCTGTTTTTACAGGTTTAGCAATACTTGTGAAGTGCCACATTTTTGAAAACCTCACACACATAAGCGTGTAATATAATAAATAGATATTGAATGAGCGAAGATTTCATGTGGTTTTCTTCATAATAAGCTAAATTATGCATTTTCTTTGCCAGAAGGTTTTTGAGAGTTAGATTCAGGAAAATATCATTGTCTTAATATGGAAACCATTGCACGTACAGTTCAATGATAACATAGCTTCAAAAGTGTGTGTGTGTGTGACTGCTGGCCCTATGCAATAATTCAGTGTTACCCCAGCAGTCATTGTAAGAGGCTGTTAATGTTGTTCTTTTGTGTGGGGCTATGGCCATTTTTAAACAGCTCCATATGGTGACAAGCATTGGGCTTTGAGTTTGTGAGGGTCCGCTCTCACCCTCTCTATTGAACGGACCACAGAGGAGCACTATAAGCTGTGCTTTCACACTGCCAATAAAAGACAGAGCCTCCATCTGGCACACACTAAAGCTCACACACACACACACACACACACACACACTCACACACACAAAACAAACCGACCCAGGTTTTGCCTCACAAATGAACATTACACTGTTTTTTATTTTGGCTTAAACAAATCATTCATCTGATCTCTGGGGCAAAAGCTGATAAACACTAGACTCAAAATATTCAGACAAACAGTGTTTATTTTTGTCATTAGTTTTATCTTTTTATTTGATGTTTTTTATTGATTGTAACATTTGTTTAAGAGTGTTTTGCTTTGTAATGAATCATTTCTTTTTTATTCAGAAATACAGAAAGATACCTTAGAATTATGCGGTTCTATCTGCGTTTTGACCAGTTTTGAGATATTGAGGTTTGAAGTTTTTGCATTGCATTGTAAATACCAAAACTGAACTTTTTTGTTTTTCAGATTAAACACCCAAAATGCATTTTTTTAATAAAACACCTTTTAATAGTGTCAGTAAGTTATATTAGAGTAAGAATATGTCAATAACTCAATTTTGACAATGTTAAACAAGCTGCACAATTTAAGTATCCTTTGCTTTTTGATAATTGATAGACCTGAGCAGATTCACAGCTAACAGGAAATGTTCTCAGAACGTTCTCTTAAAGTTTTCTGAAATTTTTATGGAAAGTTTTATGGAAATGTTAGGGGAACATTCGTACAACCTAAAATTGTTAGCTGGGTAGGTGATGTTGAGAATAGTGATGACCACAGATTGGACAACAGAGAGGCTAGTGGAGATTTCTGAATGGTGTGTGTGTGTGTGTGTTCAATCTGTCCCCCCGTGAGGGCTCTGTAAGAGACGGCTTATGGGGTCAAGGTGGGCTGCCCGCTCTTGCGTGACAAGATACATAGAGCTTTTTGATTCGCTCTGTGGCAGATTACAGGTTGCTATAGTTTCTCTAATGCTCAAATCAAGCATTCAGCTAATCGGCTCAGAAGAGGTTAAAGGCTGCAGCTGATTTGGAAGAGATAAAACTTGGTGACAGAAAATTGCGGAGAAAAGTTTGACAAAAGCAGGACTATCACAGCTTTGATGTTGTCTCACAGTGACCGCGGATGAGGCTGCAGAAACACTATAAGCTTCTGGCTAAACACACTGATGTAACAGAAATCACTGGTGACTATGGAGACCCAGCAGGACCAAAAAGAGTTGTGTTATCCTATTACTAATATTGTTTCTTTCTTGTTGTCTTTCTCTCTGTGTGGGACCCTCGTAATGCCCTGAATCACACAAATGAATAAAAAATCTTCCTTCTCCTGGATCTGAAGTTTGTAAGTAATCTGTACGTTTTTGTCTGTCTGTATTTATATATAGTTAAATACTGTTTAGTGGTATATATATATTTATATAGTGGTGTCTTTATAACTTTTAACTTTCAAGCATTTGATCAAATTTAAATAATGTTGTCAATTTATTAACTGTTGTCAATAAAGAAAAATAATATTAACCTATTAACTAACTTATTAACCAGCTGTGCCCCACATCACGTGTGTAGACCTGATGCTGCTTGACTCACTTCCACTTCCTGTCAAAAAATCTGACAGGAAGTGGCTATTTCAAAAGGGATGTCCAGCATCAACTTCCTGTTTCTATAGCAAATATGACAGAACAGCACAGAAAACTGAACATTTCACACGGTTTTTCAATGACATGTGTGCAGTGACAATTCGAGTTTAAATAAACCGCTAAGCTTATCACGTAAAGCTTTCAAGCAAACAAAACTGCTCGGTGTCGCTATGACCTTCGTAAATGAGAAGTGCGTCTCTTCCGTGTGAGTTTAGGTACGCAGTCTTATTAAACGGGTGAGTTTTGCGGCCTGATACATCACCGGTGTGACTGACAGCAGCGTGATTGACGGCTCGTGTGTTTTTATGTGTGTGTTGCAGACGGCACTCCACTGGGCGGCCAAGCAGGGCCGCGTGGAGATGGCGGACACGATGGCGAGCTCCGGAGCGGACGTCAACCAGAGAACGGTGAGAGCTGACAGGAGCCAGAGCCCCTACTGACACACTCACATTTACACCTCTGTAGGGGCCCACACACACACACACACACACACACCAAAACACACATTGAAAAATTAACACCATTGATTGCCCGTGTTCTGTGCCACGGTTTGTCTATACAATGTGTGTGTTTTGTGTATAATTAAACCATTTGGGTGTGTGTTAATTTCTCTTTGATATGAACCCCGAGGTCACAGACTCGTTGCGTTTGCATTTAGCCGTCGCTAATGAAAAGAATTAGTCTATTAATCAAACACATTTGCCCAGAGAGAATATTTATTTAGCTTCCATTTTAAATCGATGTATAGCCCCTCCCTCTCTCTTTGCATAAACATGACCTCATGTTTATTCATTCCAGATATACCAACCGTCCGGCAGTGAATGCTTTGGCCTCACCCCCAATTCATGCATATTATAATTCACAGTATCTTATCTCGTCACATTCAGGGCTGGTGAGGTGCAAAGAAAATACTGACAGGATCTTTGTGCCTCTGGCAGACCCCCCCCAACCCCCCAAATCTCTCTCTCTCTCTATCACACAGAACATCATGGGGCCCTTTAGAAGGTTATTTCAGTTCATTTTCTCTTTTTTACAGATCTCATATGGGTTAAACAGTCCAGCTCTATATGGCCCTACGAGGGCCAGTGTTTGCACTAGCAATTTATACCATATATGCAAATTTACTATATATATGCAAATTTACTGTATATGCAAATTTATACTGTAAGTACAAAGTTCCAGAAGTGTCTGTATGTGAGTCAATGACAAATAAGGATGTTCAAAATGATGAGAAAAATATCTTAGTTTTTTTTAGGTTGGTTTCTTGTAACAAAAAAAATTCAATCAAACATATTTAAGGGGAAAGTTTTTCATTGTAATACATTTTGAATCATGAACGGTTTAAATGATCAATATATTTAATCATTAATATTAACAAAACACATTATAGTATTACTAAAAGATTATGCCTATAGCCACTTTTTTCATTTAAGTATTTTGGCCTTTCAATTAGAGTTTAATAAACACAATTATTCAAGCTGTCAAGCCAGAGTCTATATGAAATGCATTTTTAATGTTTTTTGTGAATAAATTAACAGGTACAATTCATGCATGAAGTCACCGGAGGGAAAGTTCCTTATTTAGTTGTTATTACTTAATGTGTCTCTCATTTTTTCCAACACTTTAACCCCCCCCCCTTTAACATAGGGCTCATTGAAGATAATGTTTAAAGCCTTCGCAAGCACAGCTAAGCACACATGAGCTTCTTATTGCCTTCATAATTACATAATTAACTTTTGCTCTCTAATCGTTATGGGGCTAATGGTGCTCTGCACGTACAGTATCATCTGGGCCGAAATGAAATTTAAAAATCAATAATCCATGAACACCATCAGGGTCTGAATGTGGTTCACAAACACAGAGGCATGCGTTTGTTTTTATCTGTCCTCGTTTTAAATGCATCGTCTTTCTGATTTAACTTTAAAAGACAATTGAGAGTCATCTGACTGTCAAAACAGATGTTAAAAGAATATTTTTTTTGATGTTTCTTCAACATTGGAGCACAAAAGAAGATATTATACAGATTGTTCACGCTGCTCTTATCCATACGATGAAAGTTAATGGGGCTTGGGAGACTCAAGATAAAAAAGGCTCCGGGCAAAACCAGTAGCCCGTATGACTTGTGTGCTACATGTCAGGCCGTTGAGTTTGCATGTAGTAGATACACTTGTGAGGAACAGACTGTGAGAAGTGTATCTCACTCCATTAATAGATGCAAACATCATGTATATGTACATGTCACCAAGATATAGAATATATAGAATATAGAACCTATTTAGAGCTATATAGAATATGTAGCTGCAGAAGACTTTGAATATTTCATGAACGCTTTGGAGTGAGTTTAATATGTTTGTGCCACAAATTTCAGATTTTTTGGAACTAGACATCGTCTCTCTCACTTTAATTTTCATTGTATGGGCTTTCTGAATGTTCTTTGATATATTTTATTTTTGTCTTCACCAGAAAGTCATTTTGGAACGGGAAAATGATAAAACGTTAATTTTGTGTGAATTTCTGTCTCTCGTGTCTCTTTTTCTTTCTGTGTTGTTTGTGATCCAACATCTGCACCTGGACCGTTTCCAGCATGTAAGTTTACACCCTGTTTTATCCAGCCAGACAAAGACCTACCCATGATTCAATCTGCCTCACATAATATGTTTCTCATATTCACAAAATGCAGATTTATGCTCTTTGAATGTGTCTGAGGCCTGGCGAATATTTCCAAAGCCAAATTGCCCATGATGTCAGTGTAAAATGAAGTTCTTGACCCGTCTTGTGAAATGTACTGTGCTTATTCTCTGTCTATAATCTGTTTATGTTCTGGCAAACGGGAGACGACTCTTGGGTCCTTAGACATCATTCTTCTTTCTTTTTAAAGGGGGTGAGTTTGATTTCAATACACCTGTGAAATGAAGCAGGATTTTGCAGAAATGGGCTTTAGATTCTCAACGCCGTCACGCTAGACACTCATTGGCCGTCCAGCTATCAGAGAGGATTGTGGGAGTTTTAAGAACTGGCATTCTGCGGAGGACCAAATCTCTACTGCTCGCCTAAGCGCTGAACAAATAGTTTTTTATTCAAAATTCAAAATGCAGACACTATGAGATTAAGTAACAAACCACGGAGGGCCTTAAAGGCATTTTAATGCCACAGCCGTTCTGAGTAATACATGAAATACAGGCAGCGAAATTTTACAGTATTTTATGTTAAATGTGAAAATTGCTTCATTTCATTTTCAACAAAAACGTAATGCTTTTGGACCTCACATAATGCTTAGCTCAGAATGGTGTAATATAACAGGACTCAGAATGCATTTCAGAGGAATTAAATTTGCATATTCATACTTGGTGTAAAACAGATAGATGCACAAATCTAGAATCCAGGCGCGTTATACCTCCAAATGAAAAACTCACTATATTTAATCCTATTCACTTTCTTAGTTATTTTAATATGATTTTTGCCTATGCTACAAAAAAATACCCATTCGGCTGAAGTCATCTAGGTGTGATTTTTTTTAAATGAATGCCAGTAGTTACATCTGTAATTTAATGTTGGGTAATTTTAATGTAATAAATTTTACAGCAATAATAGCAAATTCAATAGAGTTACCGTATTTCATAACAACATATAACAACGTAACTAAATTTCATATCAAACCATATCAGTAAAAGTTCTCCACATATTGCGATGGTAAAACTTTTGCATCCTATTTTAAAACTTTTACAACAAAAATTCCAGTAAAAGTGGGTGCTAGCTGTGTTTCAGGAGGGCAGTTCTCAACAATCAACCGTACGCTAGCTGCAGGACGTATCGACTGTTACTGTGTGCTGTTTCAGACACAACAGTTGTCAGTGTTAACGTCTGTGTTTGTAGCTGTCAGTCAGTCTCGTTAAAATCAAACCTGCTGACTTACTTTGATCTCCACTGGCTCCTTTGGACCCCTGGACAGCCTCTCCAGGGCCTTTACTTAAACTGAAGCTGACGTGAAGCCAAGCACATGAAAGTGACGGTGACCTTTTCAAAAATGTAAATGCTAGGACTGCTGTAATAATGAGGACTACAGCAGAGAGAGGTCTGCTTTAACCTTTAGGGCAGGAGAACTACAGGAAGAGAATTAGCATGGTGCTGTGGTGTTAGCAACATGGCTACTGTCCTACACACTCGTGTTGTGAGGACATTTTCTTGAGATCAGATTATTTTGGTTGTGCTGGCTTGTAGGTGTTCCTGTAGCTCAATTGGTAGAGCGTTGCGTTAGCAGCACAAAGGTTGTGGGTTCGAGTCCCAGAGGACTGAATAAATGCACTGTAAGTTGCTTAGGATAAAAGTGTCAGATCAGAAAAGCCTGAACTTCTATGGTGGTCCAGGTTGGTGTATCTTGCTTATTTTCTTGGTTCTGAACTAGATGTTGAACGAGCCACTTTTACTGAATTACTTTCTATTTACTGCATGCCTTGAGTTCATAATCACAGTTTGTAAATGTGATCGCTGTCTTCTTTAACTGTTATCGTACGGTCCATTACTGTTATGGGCAGAAAAATGTATTTTGTAAAACAAGCCGACACCAAAGAGATTTCAGAGGAAGATGAAGAGCACGAAACATCCGTTTGCAGGAGCGTCGGGACGATAATTTCCCCTGTGGAGCGTTAATGTCCATTTACTCGCGTTTATAACCGCTGCAGCTCAGATCTGTATTAAACACCAGACACATTTCATCCATCCATCAGCCGTTCCTGCTCTGCCTGTCAGCGATGGGACAAACCTGTGATGTGTTGCGTGGTCATCCGGTCCTGCTGGATGACTGATGGAGTCCAGCAGCGTGTTGGTCCTGTGGTAATATGAGGGATGTTCTGTAGAGGGTTCTGTTGAGATTGGCTCAGCGGGTCTCGCTGT
Organism: Ambastaia sidthimunki; assembly: GCA_036877625.1. NCBI lineage: Eukaryota > Metazoa > Chordata > Actinopteri > Cypriniformes > Botiidae > Ambastaia > Ambastaia sidthimunki. The sequence continues at coordinate 2,345 of JAZGTK010018318.1, read as the reverse complement.
CTGGTTAACAGCATAAATCTGGGACGTCAGATGCACACAGTGCTGTGTGAAATGATACCAGCTGTTTTTAATAGCCTATCACAATGGAGTGACACACACAACAGGGCAGCAGGAATTACAGTCTCAAGGATGATATTTAGATATTTGTTTGCGTGTAGGATTCATGCAAAATGACATTTCAGGACTTCATTTGTCCAGCAGGAGTTACAGTATAAATTGTGTGTGTGTGTATGTGTGTGTGTTTGCAGGGTTACACACCTCTTCATCTTGCTTCTCTTCATGGACATGGAAACATCATCCAGCTTCTGATCAATAACTACAGTAAGATGACAACATTTACATCTTCAAACGTTCATTTAACATTCAAACAATGTTACAGTCTTATTCTTTCACATTTTTACCCTGCTAACAATTTTAGATTCTAAAAACATTTCCAGTAAGTAACAAAAATGTTATTTTTAATGTTCTGGAAATGTTCAAGGTTACAAGAACGATATGGTTTTTAAAACCTTCCACTAACAACTAAAGAATAACAGGTTGGCCTAAATGATACCTAACATTAAAAAGCATTCCACAAACATTACCGCAAGAATGTTTTTGGGTAACTTTGAGAGAACTTTAGAGAATTTCAGTCAACGTTCTGAGAACGTTCCCTGTTAGTTGTGTGAAAACGGCTGATTTTCCGCTAGGCTTCCTCTGTAACTCCATTCTTGTACATTTCCAAACTGAGAGTTGAATAGTATTTTTTGTGCAGATGCCACAGATGCTAAAAACACATTTAATTGTAAATATTTCATTGATATTTAGACAAACTTGTAAACTTACAGAACTGTTGACTATATTATTATTAGACAGGAAACTCAATTCGTAGTCAGAATATTGAATAATGCAAAACTAAAGCTAGACACTGTGCCGTCACAAAGATAATTGGTTTGGGGGGAAAACCTGCAGTTACGTCCCCCATACCGCGCGCTAACACTAACTCCTGCTAATGAAGCTAACTAGGGTGTGTGTCAATAGAGTAATTCAAAAGAAGCGTCCCTTGAGATTCTGGACGGTGTGCATGCATGTGTCTGTGCGGGGGGGTCTTGTTTGTTAAAGCCCCTAACAGAGAAAAGATGCCCATATGTTGTGTGTTATGTGTCCACTCGGCCCTGTTGTGTTTGTAATTCGCTAAAACACATATGGTTTGGGTCACTATTAGCTCCCACCTCCCCAGTACAAACCACAGAGCTTCCATATGGTGTGTGGAAATGGATACTCCATGGTTTCCCATCACCACCTACGGCTTTCTTGGACCCTACACTGAGAGACAGACACAGAGAGAAAGAGAGAGAGAGAGAGAGAGAGAGAGAGGATTGTCCTTTGTTTTTTGTCCATTTTTTAAAGGTACCAAGAATGTCCAGCCAAATTGTAAATTGCTTTCTTCATATAATGACATCATAGTTGAGCAGTCCAGTATGGTTTATATCAGTGGTTCAGTGGATCTGTGGTTCTGAACCGGTTTTGCTTTAGGTCCAGGTTTAACAGTGGACTCTAAGTGATGACAAACAGGGACATAGCAACCATTAAAACTCATGTCCAAATCACTTCGTTCTCTAAAAGTTCTCTCAAAGTTATCAAAATACATTCATGCAATAATGTTGGTATAACCTTTTTCAACATTATGTATCATATAAATCAAAAATGTTATATGCAAGTTGTTAGTGGAACGTTTTAAAACGGAATTAAAAAAATTATTGAATAGCATTTTTAAAACCAAGCAATATCATTAATACAACGTTTGAAAAAGTGGACATTTTGAACATTCCTAGAACATTTTTGTTACCTAATGGAAACGTTAGGGAGGCGTTCCTACACCCTAAAATTGTTAGCTGGGCAAACAGTTTACCAAAATGATTTATTAAAAAAATTAAACAAAAATGTCCTTAAAATAAAACATTGGTCTTTAGATCATACTTTGGATTTATAATATTTTTTAAGCCAACAGTTAAATAGTTTTAAGCAATTGATCAGCTGATGGTGTTTGAATATGAGGCATCTGTTCATTTGGCTTCTTCCAGGTGACAGATGATTAGGTACTAAAATACTGTAGAGTTTATACGCATGACCTTTGACATCAACAACAAAAGATATGGAAAGATATTGTTGGTTAAATTGTATTGTTTTTGTTTACAGTAGCTTTGCTTTCTCTGTTCAGGACCTCAGTCTCATTTTTAGTTTGTCTCTCTAGTGGGAAACGTTGTTTTAAACTGTGTCAAAGCTGGACAGATTTGATGGGCCTCTGACTGGAAACATCTCAAAGGTTTTGTGAACGTTTAGACGGCAGTGAAGCTCCTGTCAGA